>JAFFZR010017317.1:0-10161 GCA_018397195.1 Lethrus apterus | reverse complement strand
TACAGTGAGATCGAAAAAAAGATTAGTCAAAGTAAGCCATGAACAAAAATCGGCATGTCTTTACTTAAACCACTATTTATTTCTTAATGTCAAATTGACGTTTGTCAAAAATGTTGTCCAAACAAATCAAAGGTTTTCTTTTAGAATTCTCTTTTTGAAATGGAAATGAAACAGGAAACGGTAAATGACAATATTCTTACGTTGCCTGTTATGAAAAACTTCAGGAGCACTTTCCTATTGAACATTTTTGACAAACGTCAATTTGACATTAAGAAATAAATAGTGGTTTAAGTAAAGACATGCTGATTTTTGTTCATGGCTTACTTTGACTAATTTTTTTTTCGATCTCACTATACATTACATATCAATATATAAACATAAACATTAGATATACTTCATTTTTTTTATGACGTTCTTTTAGATATCTATGTTATCTATAATGTATACATGTTCAAAATAATTGTTTAGGTTTGCGATCAGATTACATAAAACATTTATCAATGGAACACAATTTACTGTTGGGAAATCCACAAAATTTGGTGTACGTCGACGATCTTATAAATAAAATCGAACGTACCTTAGACGACAATCGGTGTATTTTCTGCGAGAAAACGTTCGTCGATCGAACGGCACTGAAAGGTCACATGCGTAAAAAACTACACAAACGGATTAATCCATTAAATAAATCGTATGATAAATACTTTGTTGTTAACTACCTCGAACCTAACAAATCTTGGGAGGCGATCGAAAACGACGAAGACAACATCTCGATACCAGGTACGGGCACTTTTACGATAATCGTGTTTCTTAATTAAATTTTTAGACGATCCGAACGCCGAAGAAGAATATTTTGATTGGAACGAGGCGGAAGACCAAATAAATTGTTTGTTTTGTACGCATAGAGACGTGGACATGTCGAATATTTGCGTACACATGGTCGATGTTCACAGGTTTGATTTTCGTGAGGGTAGTCGATGGATGGATTTTTATCAAAAGGTGAAGTTTGTGAATTACGTCCGACGACAAGTTCATAATCAGCGATGCGTTTTTTGTGATGAAGTTTGTGATGATTTGGTTTCGCTCAACAGGCACATGACGACAAGTGAACATTACAAAATTCCTGAGTTTAAGGTGTTCGAACGACCTGAGTGAGTTTCTTTGATGTGAACCTAAATTTGTTCTAATTCAGGATTTTTTTAGGTATTATTTTCCGACGTACGAAAATGATACTTTTTTGTATTTTTTGGAAGAACTGGAATACTAGATTGGTGCAAATAGTGATATGTAAATTTGAGTTTTCTTTAATTTGTAATAAAGTACTTTTAAAAGGTAGTGTCTTTATCATTTATTTCCTTGAAAAAAGGTGTAAGTTTTTTTAATTACCATATTCATCAAGTACATACCATCTGACTTATTGATTGAAGCAAATTTAGTGGGTTGGCACACCTAAATAATTGGTTAGCGAGGTCATTTGTCAACTAGTTATCCCTTAATTAGCTTTTTAGGTGCAGCCTAGAGTGCCTTGGCTTCTTCGAATGTGCACCTACTGTCGGTAAAACTTTGAAATTATTAATGCATGCCATGCGAGAATGCATTCAACTCGTAGCCTATATTTAAAATTTATTTTGACATTAAATGTCAAAATAAAATTTTTATCTGTCACATTTAAATTTAAAAATCAAGTGCAGCAACATAAAACCACAAAAGTGTTTCCAACCTAACAAAAATAATCACAATTATTAAGTCACTCGGTATTACAAATACTGCACAAGGGCTATTTACTTTATTTAAATTTGAAATAACTGGCTTTTTACAAATTTTACAAAAATAAAACAATTTTACAAAAAACTTATTTTAATTCAATTATAAACATTAATACCATTAATCAAGTAAATGGCTTCGTTATCACACCCGCAAAGCACTCGGTTCCTATTCAAATCCAAAGTGTTGACAGGTTGGTGCAATTTGGGCATTAACGCAAACACCTCAAGCTTATTCTTAACCGATTCCCCCATAATCCAAGGATTTAGTTCGCCATCATCAGTCTTCAGCAACGAAGACGCCTGTTTATTTATCGTCCAGTGCCACAATTCTCCACTATTAGAAGAGCTAAATAACTGATCGGGATGATCTGGATGGAATTGCAATTCAGAGACACTTTCAGCATGTGCACTGAGTAAATTCAACGGATATGTGTTTTGACGTAAATCCCAAACTGTCAAAGAACCTTCTTCATCACCAGCAACTACTATGTGTTTCTGTGTTGGATGATTGGTCAAACTCGTGACTGATATTTGATCGCCGCTTAACATAAACGTCGTCGATGGTTGATCGTCCGAAGCGCGAAGATCCCAGATTTTCATTTGTCCACGCAGATTGCCCGTTAAAATTTCATTGTATTTGAGGAAAATTACACAATTTAACGTGCAACTATCAGCATCATCTAAAACACATTGATTAAAAATTGATCGAAAGCATCATACATACACACCAATGACAGTCACAATATCTTTTCGTTGTGATGTGAGCAAATTAATCCGGCCGTCTTCTCCGATGCTCGCAATGTCGTTATCATGAACAGCAAATGACGTGCACGGACTGAAATCGCCGTTTATGAAACGATGGATTTTCTCCCATTTTAAATCTTCGATGAGATCAATGGCGCCTCTTTCATCGATTGATACTTTGAACAAAGACACTGTGCCCAAAGATGACGAAGCTACGAACCGCTCGGGACTTAAAAACTATTTTGGTTTATTTAAAAATTGGCGTTTGTTTCGTACATACTTTGCATTCAGTTACGTCGCCTTCGAATGGGAAATTGCTGACGGTGTAGGGGTCGATGTCTGCTTCGTCGTCGATATCGTGGAAATCCCATAATTTGATGTTATTTTGGTCGCCGTCCCAACTGCCCGTTATGAACGAATGCGAATTGTCGAAAACGTCGGGTTTCCAACGGATTTTGTTGATTTTTTCCGATACAAATGTACCGTGGACGTTGTGAGACATTCTCGACTCTTATTAATTTAAAAACATAACCTAAAATTTATGTTTGACAACTATACTACGTCGTAAATTCGGAGGGGTAAATTAAAATTCCCGCCTAAAAAATTAGCTCACTGATAGGCAGGCTATTTGTAAGACACGTTTACACAGTGTAAATTGCTGTATTCACAAACAGATTTCCGGTATTTACTAGGATGATATAAGAGAGGGGATGGAGCATTAGCGTCAGAAAATGAAGCTGGCCGGCCATGTTGATAGGTGCCACTTGTGTAGCGGTTATCCTTTGGAATGTTCTTAAATTTTTGCATTAGAGTATTGCAGTGTTGTAATTAGGTAAAAGCCTTGTTTATATATATATATATTAAAGTTACTCAACGAACAATAGTTAGGGGAATTTTGGAATAGAGAGCGCCGAATTTTATTCATAAATTTTGAAGCGTAGGAGTATCAGGTGAGGAAGTACTTGCGCAGGAAAAGTATTAGACGCTATGAAAGAATGCACACATTTTAATACAATATAAAATTAATCCAATTAGCTCCTTATTACGATGGGAATAACCTAACGATATTTCAAAAGTGGCACCTACCAATATGGCGTTCGCGCCGGATTCCCCTTCCGTTTCATGGCTTCACACCCCTTGCCCACAAATTCGGCTTGTGCTCCATCCTCTCTCTTATATCATCGTAGGGTATTTAATGTGTGACAGCTGAAGGGTGTCGATTTTAAATTATTTAAAGTCATTTATTGTTTATCAAGAATATAAAAAAGAGTTCTTTATAGAACTAAAGTACAGCAAGGTAAATTAATAATGTAAATTTTAGTGAATTCAAATCCAGGAACAAGTAGTGCCAACTAGCGGCAAGTTCGAAAATTGTTCTAGTGTAATTATGTCTTATGTTTCTACTCCGAATTTACGAACTATAAAGAAAATATAAAACATAAAAATATAAAAAACAGTTCTTTAGAGAAATGCAGCAATGTGAATTAATCACTTCAATTTGAATGTATTCAAATCCGGGGACAAGTACTGTAGTTTAGAACTGACGTCTAATCGGTGTTGGCCAACTAACGGTAAGTTCGAAAATTGTTCCAGTGTAATTCTAGCTTATGTATTTACTCCTTCGAAAATGAACGAACTATAGCATAATTGGCTAGGTAATGACGTATGACAAAAACGGTGTTGCTATTTCTCTCACACTGAAGGCGAATTTGCACGTATCAAGTAGCTAAAGGAAGTTACTAAATTAAGATACTTGTCAAGTCTAAACAACTTGATTTAGTATGTAAGTAAGTAATACATTTAATAAACGGCCCCAGTAAGTAAATAGAAACAAGTAGCTTCCTCCACCTCTGTTTTGTAGCAACTAAATGCGGAATGAACAGGTGTAGACAGGTCTGTTTAGTAAGGTTCGTTAGTAAATTGTACACACTGTGCGTCGTAAACAAAAATACAATTATGTACACTAAAACACTAAACAACGTTTTTCTAGTAACTTACTTCCTTTAGATACTTGATACGTGTAAATTCGCCTTTATGGATAGTAAATGACAGTGTTCAGCCGGAACCAGCGCTGTGACAGCAACCAATTAACGCCAACGTTCCGTTATTTACCTGGCTGAACATTGCTTGCTTGCTTTTTTTTAACTCAAAACTGTCATCAATAGAATCAGAAAAAATGAACGGTCGTAGAATTTAAATAGTTTTATTTAATTTATTGTACTTAGATAACAAATCACACAAACTTCGTTTCTCGTCAGTTTTCAGGTTTAAGTCGGGAAAGAAGGGAATTTTAACATGGGATTTTCTAGGGTTCAAATCCATATCTCTACAAAAAAAATTATGATTTTAAAGATTTATTTTTTACACAACCAAAGTAAAGTACAAATATAGTTGCGACCTATCTTTATCGTATAAATATCGAACGATTTCACTTTATAAAGAATAAAAAGTCCGCGAAAACTTAAATGCAATATCACAAAACAACAGGAAAATAAAACAGACTAGTACGTTGCATAAATGGAACTCATAATATCACTTTGTGCATTTACTTTAAACAATTAATAACATAATACTGAAAGAAACTGAAAGTGTAATACTGTGTAAACAAAAAATAAGACAACAAATGACTTAGCGATGATGGTAACTTGCAAATTAAATAAAGCTATTGGGTGAAAACCCCCCGGATTAATAGACTTGTTTCGCCGATTTCGGTGGTTGTCTAACTCTGAAACAAACATGTATTATATTGCAATTTTAATCAATATACAAACCTATAATTATGGACTTCAATTGTGTTTCTGGCCGCCTTGTTGAAACGACCTTCCAATTCGGTCTTGGAAATGCCACGCATTGAAAAACCGTGTGGTGCCAACTTCACGACGATTCGATTATTGTCCGTGTCTTGTTTTATGACGTTTTTCACCGCCGCCTTGACTTGTGGACACACACAAGGTTTTACGTAATCCTGGGTCGTTCTTATTGGCATATCCAATTTCAAATCCAACACATTTTCAGACTAAAATGTCGATGACTAATGAAAATATATTAAAAATAATTGCAACATACACGATATCTAATTCCGGTGGATGGAATGGCATGTGTAATGGCATAATCAGATATGGGACGTCTGTAATCATGTGCGACCGGCCGATCCACCAACCTAAAAAATGTCTTCTCTTTCTTCAAGTACCAATTATCGACGTTCTCGTCAAACTGAGCTAAATTGATCAAACGGGACCGTTCCTCGGCGGGAACGAAATTGTCAATAATTAAAAACTTCTGCCTTAAATTCCTACAATCAAAAAATTAACGCTTGCATTCTGTTTTCGTAAACGTACATTGCAGCCTCGTCGTTCGATTCCGCCAACTCTTGGCGCTCTTTCAAATATTCAATATGATTATCTTTAATTTCTTGCCTAACCGACTGTAACTTTCCGTGCAATCGTTTTAGTTTCTCACGTTTGAATTCCACTTCTTGTTGCAAGCTTTCGAAAACTTGTTTAAGCTCCATGCACGATTCTTCTTCCAATTCTAATTGTTGTTGCATTTCGATTTCTCGCTTCTAAAAACACAAACAAATAAAATTGTATAAACTGAATTAGACAGGGTCATTCCGAAATGTGTCCCACTTTTTTAACAGGTAATATAGCTGACCATAACCAAATCCCAAATATGCAATTTAAAATAAAGATAGGACCTCCGTTTTTGCGGATTTTGGTTTGGGTTAACGTCATCCATCACGTGTTAAAAAAGTGGGACACATTTCCAAATGATTCTGTATAATTACTTTTCTTGCAGCGATCTCTCCTCTATGCTGCTCCAATCGGATCTCATTCTCATTGACACTATCGATGATATTTTTTCCACCATGCACCATTTGCTTCTCCAACGTCTTCAATTTTTTTCCCAGCTCGTCAATTTCCATCTTACTCAACTCCAATTGTTTCTCCTTTTCTTTTTTTTCTTTTTCCTTCACGTCATCATCTTCACTGTCGGAAGACTCCAATTCGTCATCGTTTACTTCCACGTCCAGAGATTCCACGTCCAGAGTTTCCACGTCGAATTTTCCATTGCTCTTCTCCATAATGAGCAATCTGAGCCGCTCAATTTCCTGCTGTAGCTCCAACATCTTGGCGTCTTTGATGTCTTCGTTTTTGATCGGTTGATTTTTGATTGATTTCGCCCGATAGGCGTAACGCAACGTTATTATCGTTTCGTCATAGTTCATGCTGGCCGGGCCTATGTTTGCTATCATTATTGTCTTGCTGTTACCACCAAGGGAATCTTGTAAAAGACGCGTCAGTTTTGAATCTCTGTATGGAATGTGAGCGGAATTTTCGGCTAATGCATATATGACGTTACCTATAAATTTAAAATTGTTTATTCAGACTCATCAGAGATTTTCAAGTTGGAATGATTTCAAGTTGGCTTTGTTGAAACAAATGACGTTGTTTCGACAGGAAAACTAATATTGTCATAATAGGTTTTTACGTTTTTTTAATAATTTACAATGAATGACGGACTAGGTTATATTAGACCTGTAAAAATTTAGCCTTGACAAGTTTATGGAACTTAAGGCATTATATGAAATTTATCTAAAAATTAACCAACCTAATGAAGATAAAGCCTTGTTAATTTTACTGGCTTCTTTCAACCTGTCGCCTGTGGCTCCGGTCTTCGATTGTCGTTCGCTACCGGCCAAGTCGACCAAATTTAATTTTCCAACTTTGACGGATTTCGCCTCTGCCTCGGCCATCTCGATCGAGATCTGAAAAATGGCGTGAGAGCGCGAACTGTGCTCGTTCATGTTGGTGGCCCCTGTTGTACGGTTGTGATTGCCGATTTTCATCGCCTTCACCATGTCCGATGAACTCTGACAGGTTTGGGAGTGGAGATGCGACACGAAAACGCCTTGTCCGGTCATTTCTCGTAATTCGAGTGGTTTGGTGTTTTTTGACTTCAAGAGATCCCTTCGAAAAAAAAATTCCATTAGGCAAATATGGCAATATAAGAAAAAAAATGTTAAAAGAAAAACTTAAATTACTATATTTCAACATGTACAATGAATTAACATAACTTTCTATAATTGCAACACTTGCAACTATGTAAAATTTTGCAATTTAAAATTTTACGCTCCATGACTCACCGAATTTCTTCCATATATATTTCAAGATATCGTACGGAAACTAAAAATTCTACCCCGGTTGTTCGGTTGATGTGCGACCAAATCTGTTCAAAGGCTCTCGGTATGATGCCCCTGTCTTCGTCGTCGCCGACACCTTCCATGGTAAAAGTTTTACCTGTTCCAGTTTGACCATATGCGAAAACACAACCATTGTACCCTTCGAGGACGGATGCGACCAACGGCCGGACAGTTTCATCGTAAACACTTTGTTGAGTCGAGCTACAATTATGCATTTTTGATCCATCATGCCCTTGAGACAGTTAACCGTAATTCAATACATACTTCCAATCATAGACGCCGTCATAAGTGAAAATTTTATTCTTTTCGTTGTCGCTCCTGGCCTTCGGATTTTCGACTTCAATGACACCTCGCTTGGGGTACACGTTGACGACTTTGGTGCAATCAGTGTCGATTTCTTTGTCGTTGATCGGACGACAACGTACGATGACCTGTACCGATTCATTGTTGACCGACCTGGAGGTCTTCTGAAATCCGAACGTAATTGCTTGAAATTACCCACAAATCTCATCAATTAGAATTAATACATTTACTGTGTTTCCTCCAGGTTTGTCTTTTTCCTTTTCCATCTTTCTGCCGGACGCGTCTCGTGCTAATGTGTCATATTTACTTTTCGCATTAATGCCACCAAATTACATAATGACTCCCACCGTGTATGACACATTTGTTTAATTTATTGATTTCTTAGCGCCATGGGCTTATTCAAACTTAACGTCATTCTTTTACGTTTTGTAGGTTAGTGGTGACATCGTACGGTTGGATGAATACAGATTCCTGTAAATATTGAATGTAAACGTTTGATTATTAATTGAAAATTAATTTTTCTTGTACGTAACCTACTAGAAATAACTGCAAATTTACAATTAAAAATTAAATCTGTTTTTTTTTAAATTATTAGCAAGTACAGAAAAGGACTTTTTAATCATTCGTTTGAAGTTAGTTTCAATAGTTTTTATTCGTTAATGTCGCAAACCATTTTTGTTTATGGAATTGTTTAATATTGTATTGATTAATGGCAATCACTCAACCAGTCACAAGTTTTCACGGACACTAGTGCCGCAGTAATGCAAATGATAAATAGGAAACTGCCATGTTATCGACCGAAAGGATATTTTAGATACAAACCATAAAAAGTGCGGCGCATGGATTGCAACATGCAACTAATGGAAAAGTGCGGGTAATTTGAAAATGGTTAATCCATAAATTTATTTAAATATTCTTAATATATTAATCAATATGTTCTTTCTATTACTAACTTGAAATCAAAGCTGTAATCCAAATCTCAGCCCCCTGTGTCAAATGAGTGTTTTTTCTTTTCTGTGAAAGAGTAAGAGCTGGCTCTAGAAGTCCGCTTATACCTCTAGAGCACCATTAATTGCTCGTCAACGGTGGTGAATGCTATCGGCAACTCTTGATGAACAACTGAACCTATCCAAACATCCAGAGAGCGACTCGAACCTGAGACCTCTGTCACATTAGACCACGTTCCAAACAGTCAACCACTCCGGCCTTTTTTTATTGAATTAAATTCAAATGTAACGCTTATTAAAAAAATAATTTGTCGCTATTCATTCTAACGTAAATTTCGACACGTTTTCTTGTCAATGAAAAATTAATTATTAATTCTAAACCAAAAATAATTTAAGATTTTTTTACAGATAATTGTATTTTTAATAAAAACTGGTGAAGTATTATATATATTAATTTGATTAAATTGCTTTGTTGTGTGGCTACAACCGACAAATTAAAAATATATTTTTAAACGTTACCATCACACGTTCAGTTATATTATTATAACTTTAATGTTTTTGACATGAACCAATTTTTTGTGTACAAAGAATTGCTATCGGAAAGTTTAAAAATGCCGCGTGAAATAAAAAATATATACATATACAGCCTGTTCACGGGAACATTCTACAACATCTAACTTTTTTATTTAAGGAGATACAAACTTGGTTAAATGGACAAAGTTTAAGTAGCTTGCAATGCGCTTTTCGCGCAATAAATTATAAAACAAAAGAACATCACGTTGCTAAGATACAAGCATACCGATTACTTTTTTAAATTGAACACCCTGTATATTTTTATATTTTTAAGTTGTTCTGGTTGCCTGCAATAATTAATTATAAGACAATTTTTCTCTAAAACCGCTATGAAAAGAGTTTTGGAGAAAATAATTTTGCAAATTTCATTATAATTATGATAATTATTATAATTAAATAAATAATTTATAATACAATTCTTTTATTGTTATTGATGTGAAATGCATAAGACATATTGGTGCAGTCCGAAGGATAAAAAAATATTCATAAAACAAATTGTTGCAAGGGGAGGATCGATAACGACAATTCTATTGCTTTTTGATTTTTATTATTTTATTACTATTTTTTTAACGCCTTTACTAGCGATCCTAGAAAAAAAATGTTTTATAATTAATTATAGCACGTAATC
>JAFFZR010017313.1:0-10392 GCA_018397195.1 Lethrus apterus | reverse complement strand
ATATTCATGTAAAAATATACAGGGTGTGCCATTTGAAAAAAATGAGAAAAATGAAGACGAATGTCTCCTAATGTCGTAATGAATTTTAAACACCCTGTATATTGCAATTACACAAAACTTTGTCTCAAGCATCCGTCAACCCTTGCTAAAAGATATTCCAAATAAACACTCTTAAATTTAACATTTGTAGCCGCAGCGATTTCTTTAAAGTTAGTACGTAAAATTAAGTTTTTTAAAGTAATCGCTAATTACGGCGGAATACATGAATCAAATTCAAAAAAAAGTTAGATATCAATAGATACCCCCAAAGCACTTCGAACTATGCAAACAGATACTAGGTGTCCCATTAAAAAAAAATGGCACGCGACCACACAGATCTTTTTCGGGACACGCTGTATATTCATTAATAATTTCCTGAAAGGCTCATTTATCTGTAGTTAAACGCTGCCTTTGGTAGAAATTTCTAATTGTAACAGGAAATGAGAAATGGAAGAACGGAGCTAATATGCAGGAGCCTGTATAATAAATGCATAAAACTTAGAAAAATAAGAGCAACAAAGACAGTTACAACAACAAAAGTTAGTACGACAAAAACAAGCTAAAAGAGAGTCCATAAAAGCAAACCAGAACCCATGTGTGTAAATTTACTTACGAGTGCATCGTATAAAAATTGTTGTACTATTACTAATTTTATCGTTACTAAACACACAATCAAACTGAACAAGGTAACTATTGTCCGAGCAGATGTGTGTAAATCCAGTTTTGCTGTCGTAACTATATTCAGTAACCTGTAAATATATTATAATTGGTAAATTATGTCAAACACAATTATGGTCAGGATATTAAATTAGCAAACAATATGCTAATGACAAGGTATATTATACCATAATGAGGTATACATTATCAGCCAAAGGAAATTATAAAAATATGTATGTACTAAATGTATTAATTAATTTAAATTGCATTAAAAATTTTAAATTGAACTTTTAGAACATTTATAAATATTAAGAATTCTTCGCAACCAGAATATTAAACACTGTTGTATACATCTGAATCCTAAACCCTAAATAGTATAGGTTAAAAAACGTTAAAAATATATATAAATATTTATTTATTTGGTAACGTAATACATTTAACGCGACTTTGAAACAACATCGGCTCTATTACGACTTTCCAGAGGCGTAGCGAGCTTAACTCGCGCCCGGGGCACAATACCTTTTTAGCGCCCCACCCCCCCACCCCCCACCCCCACCCCCATTCGAAAACTATATAATATTATATGTAAACGGACCATTTGTAACTGCTAAAAACCTTCAGACTTATAGAAAACCCCGCCCTTTCAGCCATTGTTTCATTTATAACACCACTTCATTAATAAAATATGATAATATGATAATTACATTTTTTCGCCGTTTCAATGGTTACCTGGTAGTAAACATTTTTATAAACTTCAGAATTAAAAAATAATCTGTTTTGTCGTATACTTTAGCGTTTCGTTAGGTTGATAACGACAAAACTAAATGTACGTGTAAAGATAAAAGAGAAAGCAAAAAGAACCATTGATGACGTGCATCGGAAATTAATTAATTGGCGTGAATGCAGTTTCAAACAAAATGTTGTGATTTTTCAAAAGTATTTGTAAAAAAAAGTCGCGAACGGTAGTCGCCAGTCGCCAAAATAAAAAAGTGGTCGCCACTAACCTATCTGAACTCGCTCATTTGGCGAAAAATCACCCAAGTTGGCAACTCTGATCACCGCACACACGCTCAAACCCCACTCTTTTATTCCCCTCTACCTTAAATCCCCCTGCCCCCGCTTTTTAAAAAGTAACACCAAGAAAATTTTTCTCATGTTCTTTTAGGCTATAGGTACAGTGACCATACGTCCTTTATTTAAGAGGACAGTCCTTTATTTATTTTTATTTATTTTCTAAAATATGCGTTTTGTCCTATATTTTGTAAAGTCTACGCAAAGTTTAAAAAATCTTAAGTTAGTTGAAAGAAAAAATGAGGGGTTTGTTCCTATTGTTATTAAAAAAGTGATTTTAGCGTTAGAAAAAATAGAAAACACATTTTATCAAATGTGCATAGATTATCTAAATAATTAGGATATGAGTTTTATTGAAATAGAGGTGTTTGAATGGGTCACATTACGCGAAATTCATTTGTAGGCGAAGGTAGGGGAAAGCTATATTTTTATTTCAAATCATATAAATAAATATATACTCGACGGTGAATTATTTGATAAAGTTTCGTGTGTAAAAAAATACGTCACAAACGAAACGATCGACGAATGGCGACAGAATAACAAGCCCTGCCATCAAAGGTGGGTTGAGATTTTTGAACATTTTACACCAAAAGAAATTGCTTTCAAAAACATTTGTAAAATCGTAGAATTATCTTTATGTCTCCCTGGATCATTGGTGAATAATATGTAGAAGAATGAAAAAGTTAAAAGGTAAAAGTAAGCACATTAGAAGCATGTATTTCCGTCAAATACAACTTTTAAATGAACTGTATGGAATTTTATAACTTTTTAAAGCGTGAACCGAAGGTGTAATAATTAAGATTGTTTAAAATTTTAATGTATGCATTGTTGTTTTTTACTATTTCGTAATAAATAAACTTACGAATTTTATAAGGTATTTTTTTATTTTCTTCGATATGTCCTTTATTTTCGCAAAAAAAATGTGGTCACCGTAGCTATAGGCCCGTATTCACCAACGTCGGTTAAATATTATAACCTGTATATGTTATTAAACTTGCTACTAAATCACTAGTTCAATTCAAAATGCAATTCACCAAATAAGGTTAAGATTTAACTGCATTTAAACCTACAACTTAACCTCAAATATTTGCATGTGATGAAAATTTAGTTTTAAGGCTACTTACATGGACAAAATGACTGTAAAAACAAATAACATGATGCCAAGAAAAAATATTATACTAATTTTGATCATATACAGGTGTGGCATTTATCTGGGATCGGTCAATCACGGCTTACCTATTCATTTTATCAAAAACTGTTTTAAGTCAAAGTTATTCGAGATCATGCAGTCAATACTGTAAAAATATTCTGATGTATACAGGGTGTTCAGTTTCGCTTTTACATTATGCAACTTAGTTATTTTAAATGGAACAACCTGTATATTATTACATTTTTAAATTCTAAGGTAAATTTTAGAGTAATTTTAATTAACTAATCCTATACTAAAACTCAACGGTTTCTGAGATATTTAGCTTTTAAGAAAAAAAATACATTTGCACCGTTCTCTTAGAAAGACAATGCAACCATTGTTGATAGTTGTTTGACAATAATCATATGGGCATTTTTATGCCAATACTTCAAGCTGAATAATTCACATTAAAAATCTTTATTTTATTATACAGATTGTTCGAAAATTGAATATTAACTTAAGCATCTTTAAATGGGCAAAACTATTTTCTTTAAAAGGAACACCCTGTATATTTTTATGTCATTCGATAGAGATTTACGACCCCTTTCTATCATATATAGGATTCCCTATATCTAAAGTTAAGACTTTCTGAGTTATATAGTTAGTATCACAAAATTAATATTGGTCAAAATGACATGTGAAAAAGAAGGTTGTAAGGTGTTTTTTTATCGATTTATTGAAAAAAGAGATGGAAATGATTCTTTTCATCTCTGGTTATACAGTAAGGCCGCAATTAAATACAAAATAAGTTTTGTCTCCATTAACTTGTTGTCTTTTTTACACGCTATTAGAGAATACGAAAAGACATGAAAACTTAATGTCATAAATTTCAATTTTTTTTATTGTAACAATGACAACGATATTATAATCAGTATAATTCTTCAATTCGTCATATACAAGTGTCCCGTATCGTTTTATTCAAACTTTGGGAAAATAAAGTAGATTTAATTTCATGAGTAAAAACCATATAAGTGGTAAGTCGAATCCGTTTAGTTATAGAGTTTCATCGAAAAAAAAAGTTAGTCGTAGTAAGCCATGAACAAAAATCGGCATATCTTTACTTATATCACAAGTGTTTGGCGTATCCTGAAATCGAAAGGCCTATATCTGTATCATTTTCGAAAAGGACAACGGATTCTCAATACAGATAATTATGTTCACTTAATATTTTCGTCTTGGCTATTAAGACAATCACGACGAGATGCTCATTTCTTTCGAAAGATTCTGTGGACGGACGAAGCTGCATTTACAAAAGCTGGATTCGTACAAACAATAAAAGCTTTTTTTATATCTTCCGAATATTTATGTTCATGGCATATTTCAACTAATTTTTTTTTTTCGATCTCACTGTATAACTAAAAGATTCGACAGACCACTTATACGGTTTTTATTAATGAAATTAAATTTACTTTTCGTTCCCAAAGTTTGAATAAAACGATACGGGACACTTGTATAGTTTTCTCAGAAGTCTACGTAGAGATAAAAAAATATGATACATGGTGTATCAGCGCCTCTACCATTTGGAGCCTGGTTTGGAACAAGGATAAGGTTTCAGTTGGCCAATCCAAGTGGACTTTCTATCTTGTTATATTTTCTATGATCATAGTGTTCGTTGTGAAGTGTCGTTATGAAATAAAATCAACAAACTCATATTTTTTTTCAAAAATTGTGGAAAAATGAGTTTTGCTGTGCGTTTCGGTAATGTTTTGAACAATCTAATAGCATTAAACGTTGAAAAATTTGTTCCCAAAAATACTACAAACACCAAGTGTTCGATATGGAGACAATTTCTTGTGTTCTGCGACGAACAGAATTAACAGTTGTTGCAAAACGCACCTGTGGAAGAGTTGGTTAATATCCTTGAAGACTGGGGGTTTAATATGAAAAAAAATAACGGAGACGATTATAAGGAGTGAGTAATTAAAACCATATGGAATACCACTGCAAAAATGGTCTAAGAAAAATATTATAACGAACTTGTAATAACAATAATTGATCCATTCACGGATATTCGCTTTAAGAAAGCCCACGATGCAAGAAACACCAAAAGAAGAATCTTACAAGAACAACCGGAAAAAAGAAAAATTAGTTCTACAGCTCTTACTAATATTACTCTTACTAATATCTTCCATCTCTCGATTTTAGAACGAGGAAGGAGCAAAAGGGCTACAGAAAAAACTGTATCACATTGCAGCATTTGAATTAGCTTGGAGGAGAGGCGAAGCAACCAACGGTATGATCTATTATTTTAAAGAAGAAAAGTATAACAATGTCACGCCAACTGGAAGGATAGAATACAATCCTATCTTTACTAAAACTACTCAAGGTGGGGCAAAAAATTAGGTGACAGTAAATCCTTAACACCTATTATAAAATAACGATATTTGTTCCGTAAGATTACTGAATAAGTTAATTGAAAAACGTAGTAAAGATTTAAAAAAGCAAGAGACTCTTTCTTACTCCAAATCCTTTTTGGAGAAAAATACGAAAGGTTGGTATAAAGATAGTTCCGTTGGTCAAAATGAAATTTCAAAGTGGACGCAACAGTCAACTTTACATATTGGTCAGGATGTTAAACGAACTAAAATCACGAATCATTTTGGTAAACAGAAACTAATCAAAATTACTCGTCATTCTAATTCGCAATCCATCAAGCCCTACTTGCACCACCTAGATGAACAGCATCACACAGAAATAATTCTAACAATTAGGGTCAAGATACACTAAGCACGACTAACACTACTACTTCATGCACAGCTACAGCTATCACTTCACTAGAGATTTTCTTTGTTACTTTGACTTTTGTTGCTCTTCCCTGTTGTGTCTGATTTGTTATTTCCCGTTTAGTATTAAATAAATATTTAAGGCTTTAACAAAAATTAAATTTGTTTATTCACGACAGTAAAATTATCGTCTTGGCATTTGATTTAATTTTCCAATAAATAAATAAAATGTTCACATACTTTCCACGTGAACTGAAACGTATATCTCTTTGTGTTTATTCTTTCTGCGAAAGTTGCAGGAATACAAAATGTCTAATTCCTTAGTGGCGTGACTTAGTCTGAATCCTGTTCGTCCATCATATGACCAAAATGTTCCGTCCGGTAGAGTTCTATTTGACAATTCGCCCTACGACAAAACAATGAATTCCACTTATGTTAAGAAAGCAAGTTCAAGCCAGGCTTATTTAGAGTTAAGTTTGTCGACAAAGGTTTATGCACATCTCAAATAAACCAGCTCAAGTATGAAATTAACTGCTGTTTTTTTTTTCGTTTGATTAATAAGGCGATTTACAATTGTACTTGCGTTTGTAGGCATAATAAATATAGCGTGTGGGAATAATATTATATTAGTGAAGATTTTGAATTGTAATGATTACATTTTATTTATATATACAGAACATTACTAATAGTTCGATTAATTTTGATATACGTCCAATTTTGCTACATTCACAAGATTATTTTCATTTCTTTGGATTGAAGTAGCAATAAGCAACTAGTTTGTTCCATCAAGTACATTCTTAATTATATACACTGTGAGTGTAAAGTAAGGAATAAAATTCGTTAAATTTTTATCCCTACTTGTTGGCAATTTTCCTCGGGCAGGTCAATTTTTATTTTTAAATAATCCATATTTTGGCATAAATCAGGTATACTTTTCTATCCTAACCAGTGGCGGCGTAACGGGGCGAAAAATTTAAATGGCAATGGGGGTCAAATGTTACATTATGGAAACAATTTTCGAAATCGGTCGATTAAAACAAGAAAAAAATTGCTTTCCATATTCCATGGCTAAAAATATCGGTTTGACTTTTTTTGGTGGGACGTTTTTGCTTTTCGTAAAATGGTCTGTCAGTTAGTTTTATTGTGATTAATCAGTTTGGTGAGTCAAATTTTGAACGAACTGCCTTATTGCGTTTGATTTATTAAATACTAAGTTGGGTTAAAAAGAAAATGGAACGTTTAACTGAAAAAGAAAGGATTGAATTAATTATGCTCGGTTGTGGTGATAGACGCCGTTCTCAGACGGAAGTCTGCACTTTATTTAATAATAAATATCCTGATAAAAATATCACCCAATCAGCAGTTAGCAAAATAAAAACCAAGTTCTGGGAAGAACGGAATATTACGAATCGGCCCAGGACTGGACGCTCGAAGATCTCCCTTGACATTAGGCTTGATACGCTACTCGCCCTACAATTATCTCTGGACAACGGAATAAGTAAGAGATCAGTGATAAAATATTTAAAAATTGAAAAATGGCATCCATATAAGCTTAGGCTGGTGAACGAATTAAGTGAAGATGATCCAGATCACCGCTTAGAGTTCTGCGAAACAATGATGGAAATGTGCAATAGAAATCACGATTTAGCGGCCCGAATATTTTTTTCAGATGAAGCATCATTTACCCTTAATGGAGAAGTTAATCGTCAAAATTTACGATGCGGGGCCCCCGAAAATCAACGCTGGATGCGAAAACGTCATACGCAAAATCCACACAAAGTGGACGTTTGGGCGGGAATAGTGGAACACCGACAATGTAACATTTGGCTCCCGCTGCCATTTAATTTTTTCAAGACGCCCCCCGTTACGCCACCACTGGTTGGGATAGAAAGGTGTCCGAGGAAAATTGCCACCAAGTAGGGATAACAATTTATCGAATTTTATACTTTACACTCGCACTGTATAATCAATTATTGATCTATCTAATTGAAGGAGCAAATCTATAGTAAACTATGTATTTTAAAGGATTCTATATACTAAAAGATATCTATACTAAAATATATTTGAAGACGTGAGTGGATGAAGGTGTTATGTTACAATTTTATAAAACCACTGTTTTTGCAAGGATCTCAAGAGGCCATATAAAACATTTATCGATGCAAAAATAATGTTATTGAAAAAAATGTAACATAACACCTTCATCCACTTGCGTCTTCATTTATTACTTGAAAAAGATACCGAAATATATTTTATATGGAATTTGTGTCTTAATAAATTAGCTGATTTGTCAACAATAAGAAGATAAGTATAAAATATTTAAGAACAAACATGAACTGTAAATTTAAAAAATAAACCTTGTGTTTTTATAATGCATTCATTGGTTTCTGTTAATTGTTACGTCACAAATTACGACTAATTTTTAACTTTTTTTTTTCTTGAGCATGAGTTTTAATTTGGTTGCATGCACAAGAAAAAAAAAGAATTTGACACTAATACTAATTTTAATGGTCAGTACACTCTCGCCGAGACCCTCTCATCGAATATCTCGGCGAGACATTTTGACAAGTAAGCACGAGTATTACTAAGTACACTTTACACGAAGCTACGCGTCATTCGCTTTTTTCTTGTTCTTACGATGAGGATGTTTACGATCCCATAAAATGGGCTCATTTTGAAAATTTCCCAAGAAGTTTAAAATTACGTCGTTGCTCCAATCCATTATAGGTACGTAATACACATGCACACTGCATAATAACAGCCGAAAAAGTAAACAGCGCTTTCGCGTCCTTTGACTCTTACAAAAAACAGACTCAAAGTGGAGCGTAAACAAGGCGAGCTGAATCGGCACGACGAAACACGACAAGATACGAAGCGAAGCGGGCGGTGCAAGGCAGGCGAGGTAAAACAGACGAGTACTGCTAGTAAGCGCTAGAGGTGGGGCAAGGCGACACGAGGCGAACCGAGAAATGCAAGTACATTCTAGCGCTCGCCTGTTCTCTCCTCGCCTCAGCGAGAGTGGGCAAATTTCGATGTTTTCATATGGGATTTCGATAACCATAAGAGATACAAAAAAATTACCCTACCATCCTCGATCGCTTTTTTGGAGAAAAATTCAATGTTGAAAACCAAAGTTGGCTATCGTCTTTTCTTGTTTATTTGGAAATATTTAGAAAAATAATGTCCACGTTCTTCAGACACTTTTTTAATAAGAATGCAGTGGCGTTGTTAGTTTTTTAAAAAGTTCACCAAATTCGAGTTGTGACGTAAAGTTTTAATGTTTTATATAGTTGGCTGTAGCTTAACAAAAAGAGAATTTTATTCCATTTTCAACAATATATAACATGTATGATCAATTATTAATTTTCGTACAGATTTGAAGATTCAAATCAAACATAACCGCCAATGGATTTCTTTCTTTTCTTTTCCATTTTTTCCCTCTCACCACTTATCCAAAGCTCGAAGAACTTATCTGGACTGAGAGGAAGGGGTGTGGTTAAGGCCATGACCGTCTTACAGATGTTAAAGCCTATTCCAGCATAGGCTGCAAGGATTAAAGAAACGTGGAAAACCTAATCAGAATAGTCGGTTGGAAGGCCAATGCAAAGTCACAAACGTTGAAAATTTATAACTGTGATATAAGTTTACGATGTCCGGTCGAGTTAACGGAAACGCGTAACACCAACGGAACCATCTTGTTCATTCCTTGGGAACCGCACCAATTCGATGCTTTCTGCCTAGATTATGTGTACTTTTACAAGTTAAATTTAAAAAAGAAGTGGAGAAGAAAATCGCGTAGAACGGGAGACCAATATGGGCGTTTTACTTAAATGTGAGAAGTTACAAGTTCTTCATGAACTTCTAAGCGATTGTGTCGTCGAGTTCTTGATGACTTTTAAATAAATATTTTGTGTTGTTCTGATGTTATCATTTAAAATAATGTGCAAACGTCAAACTGATGTGGTTCCAACCTGGATACCAAGAGCATAACCACAATTAAATACTTTAGCTGATTTATGCATAAAAAATAATAAATTTGATTGTTCCCCTTGTCGATAACATTAAACGCTACCTATACAGGGTGGACCATCGTATAGCATATTCAAAATAAAACCCTTTTATAGTTGTCAAAAAAAACTGAAAATTAGAAGGCATAATCTTAAATATCCAATCCTTACCCTAAACGCAAATCTGCAAAAACGACGGTCCTATCTCGAGTTAAAATTTTTTAAAATTTTTATAATTTTCTTAGTGGGCAAACGTTCTCGCTCCGTACCTGCGCCCATTCAAGTTGTGCCGCCGAGAATCGACACCAGTGTGCGCTAGTTACACTACATCAAGTGCTGCCACCGCGTTGATATATTTTATCCATACGTAACATAACCATTAAATGTGATTTTTAGAAGAAAATGCTTGTCGTATTTGTTTAAATTATATCAAAACTATGTTCTGTTGTAATGAAGTTGTACGAGTTAAGTATATTACGCTGTTATTCTATCTTTCAACGTCTAATTGCTTAATTGCACCGTTGCGTTGTAGTAAACTTTTTAATGTTGGACACCAACTGTCAACGGCTGTCAAAACAATGACAACTTCGTTCGTAATGGCTGATACACAATTTATTTTCGACCGACTTTCGGGTCGATAAAATGAATTTTCATAACTATCGAAGAATTTTAAATCTAATGCGTTCAACCAGAATATGTATGGTTATTT
>JAFFZR010017312.1:0-10454 GCA_018397195.1 Lethrus apterus | reverse complement strand
TCAATACATCAAAAATGTGTGGTTTTTTCTACTGATTACAATGGCATACTCAAAAAACAATTGCCAGTCGCATTTTCGAACTGCTTGCTTTGATACTCATTTACTTATTTTATATTAAAATTTGACCTTTCATCTTACGGTTGTCCTATTAGAACAGTATTCTATGTAAAATTTAACTATTTATCAATTAAAATATACAGGTGTCTCATAATTTTTTTTTGTTAGTTCGTAAATCAGTAGAAAAAACTACACATTTTTGATGTATTGACCAACACCGTAGCTTCTCTATTGACGAAGTTATCCCATGTGCGGTGACCTGTATTAATATCGTCGTAGCTCTTTTGTTTTTCATTTCTGGGATATAGTAGTATAAGAAGATTTTGTGCAAAATTTCATTTTCTACCGATTGCTACATAAATATATAGGGTGCTCCATTTTAAAAAATGTAATTATCTGTATTGGCTCTGAAATGTGATGCGCAATTGTTTTTTTTTGTGTGGACCATTGCAATCAGCGGAAAAATCACTGCATCTTTGCCAATTCAACCGACTCTGTAGCTCCAAAAATAACGAAGAAAGTAGTGCGCAGATAACTTTGAACAGCCTGTATATTGGAAATCATTGTTTTCAATTAGTGATGATGTAGATTATTATTATTATTATTATTATTATTATTATTCATCTTATGCGGTTTTCCAACAAATTCCCTCATTAGTTTTAAATTTATTACGTTTGTCGATCATTCTACGTGTTGAAACATTTTTACTTCGCATGTTCTGATCAGCTCAATATTCTGAACTTAGTCCAAGAATATTAACGTTAAATTCCCTACTTCATTTTCACAAAGCTTTTGTTTTCACATTCATCATTTCTTTCCTTTCCTTTAATCTAGCATAACATACGTGGACACTTCTTATTCTTTCTTTCCTGTTGTTCCAGCAACGTGTGCTTGAACCTTAAGGGTAATATCGTAATTAGTTCCTATAGAATATATTGCAAAGATTTATAATTCCACATTTCCACATTTATAGAATCTTACTATCAAAGACACAAAAATTAAACAAACAACAAAATTTATGCACAATATATGATGACAATAAAATCTAAAAGTTAACTTGAGTAAAAGCTTTCAAGGGGGGAAACCACATTAGGAGGTTCAACAATTTTTATCGTTAGCTTAACTATCCAAGAATACGGTGTTAAAATTTCAAAGAGAAATTCGCATTTGTTTAGATTTAGCATAGAACCCAGCGCTCATCGGGTACAGGCTAAAGGCTAGAGCGCATAGCAGATAGGGTGGAGCACTACCTCAGGTAAAGTCTTGGCCGGTTCGGCTTTAGTCGCTTTGTTTACTAACTTAGCATTGTAGCGGAACCCCACCTTTTCAAATAATGGTATAGAAGGTACTAGTTTTCGAGAATTTTCAAACGCGCTTATCTCGAAATAACTTTTTTCACATTTGCGTGCAGTCTAACTCAAAAAGTAATTAACCGATCATTATGAAAATTGATAGTCTGATTCTTTATGAAATTACGAATTATATGAACCAACTTTTGAGATGATATCATGATTTTAAAGGTATTTTTTTGCATAATTAGTGGAAAAAAATGGTGAAAATTGAAGTAAATTTTTCCAACGCCTGCAAAATTTTTAATTTTCATTATTTTCACCTGCATTGAGGTTCATATTCTTAGAAAATAAGTTATTAATGTAAAATCAAAACCTTTTTGATGAAAATCGGAATGGCTACACGGCCCGCAATTGGAGAACTGTACTTACAACCTTCAACGGACATCAGTGCGTAATTTTGTTATTTTTGGATGAAATTATTCAAAAAAATTCACATAAGTTGTTCGAAATATCAATAAGATGATGTCAAAATTTGATTGATTTCTAATTAATTCTTCCCATCAAAAAAAAAAATAAAAAATCTAAAAAATCAGTGTTAAACAGCCTGCCTGGTTTCTCCCCTTAAACTTTCATGGTTCAGTGGTATATTTTAAAACAATGTATAGAAACTAATGCAGTTGTTTTATACATTATATTATGATAATTACGCAAATTGCATGTATTATACGTGTGTGGAATGACTGGAATGTACTCCAAGAATGACGAATACACAACGACTTGCATTTCAAAAACTATTACATTATTTATGATAATTTATAAATAAGGCAACTTTAACTTTGTACTTTGTCAATGTGGTGCAATATGGTGCCAGATGTGCATCATACATAGCAACTATTATATAACGTAATAATTTGTCTGTTTTATCGTTTGTCTGAAGTTACATAAATTACGTTCAAGGAAACTTTGTATTGCTTATAATTAACTCCTATATGAAGTTGCATGTTGGATTTTAATCAATTTTACAATATCATAATAATATAAATTACTAAAATTATTTAGAATATTTAGATATATCTAAGCAACAAATAGAGCAGCATTTCCCAAGTTTTTTAAATGTGAAAATTTGGAATTTTTTATGTCCATGAGAAATAAATGTGTTTTGTTCTAAAAACTGGGTCGTACGTCTAAAAAAAATTGGAAACACTGACATCTTAGAAACAATAAACAATTTTGTCCATTCAATAAGCAATTATATTAAGCAAATAAATTTTATTTATTACAGTACACGAAATTTAATACTTAATAATAATAGTAATAATTTAGTTTAATTATTGTTTCATGTGTTGGTAGTTATATTTAGAACTATTAAGATTGTTGTGTTTGTATCTACAATAAATTTTCTTGATCTCACAGAATTGTATTGTATCTATTTTATTCAGAATTCAATTGTGTTTTAAGCAGTTTTAAGTGTATTATTTAAGAATATAAATAAGGAAGATAGACAGATAAGCGGAAAAGGTAAAAATAACGTTAGGTGCAATATATTTGCTTTAAAACTGTTTGAAGCTCAAAAATATATCTGGAGCACTTTAAGTAAAAAATCCAAAAAGACAGAGAAGTGTACGAAAAGACAATAAAATAAGAAAATTCGACGGGCAGCTTAGAACAATTTTATGATAATAAGTATGCGGCGGAAGTGTGGACAGAGAAGGAGAGGAATTGAGTGATTGTCTGGAAAAATCTACTCGAGAATATGTAATGATTAATGATGAATGAAGCAAGATGTAAAAAAGTAAAAAAGATGAAGGATGGAAAAATGTGTGTTAAACAGTAGGAATGGGTATATAAGACTCCCAGCCTTTTCTAGAAAATTATCATCAAAATGCTTGGTCATCATTTCGAAAGAGTATGAAGTTAGTACGACTAATACGAATAAAATTTGACTTCAAATTAACAAATAAAAATCGACCTCGCTTTTTCCATTTTTTCTTCAACTTTTTCAGAACTTCTATCCCCTCTCCCGATTAGCTAAAGCACTTCCTTCGGCTCTTTCCGGACACACCATTGATCTCTTCACTAATAAAATATACCTATTTATTAATTGAACAGATCCAGAAACACATTTTTATATACTTTTTTTTTGGTGTACTTTATTTTTATTACACTTCAAGTTTTTTAATGATTGCATACTTAAGAAACAATAAAACGATTAAGTATAATTACAAGCAATTATAATTAAGAATTTGACATTAATCAGTTAAAATTTAAAAAAAAAGATAGTAACTTGACTTTGCCAGTTTTAACGCCAACTTTTCAACCATTAACGTTATTTTTGTCTGATAATGGAATATTAGATCGAAACTACTTGCAGCAAAAGTAAATATCAAGTTAAGGTGTTCGCTTTTCCCAAACTAATACAATTTAAAATATTTCTCAGTAAATATTTCCATATACATTTAACGTATTTTTATGTACGTATTTAGAATACGTCCTGCAACATAAAAGTGCCACCTTCGTTGAAATTTTTCCGCTTGAATCTACTATTTATAACGTAATTAAACGCATTTAGAAACATGAGATTCTCAAACCTTGACACACGATAAACAGTTAAAGCTCTGCACAGTAAAAAAGCTCTATATATGTACGTTTTATAGAATAAGTAATTTCTGATTGCAAAATCTGATCCCAAAAGTTGGTGGGAAAGTTGACCTTGAACTTTTAATATGATTTCATTGTTTATTTAGTCTGCCGCGTGAGTACGTGTCTGACTATATATGCGCCCTCTACACGACCTACCACAACCAATAAAACCATGAACGGGTCAATATTCGTCTATGCTGAAGCAAAGGAAACTAAACCCAATGTATTATGTAAATATGCCCGTAATCATTTACCTATATAACACATATGTATATAGAACTATGCAAGTGGAATGTTTAATTTGTTAGCTTAGTCATAATGACGTAACATGATAATATTTAAACCAACATCTTACGTTATTAAACGTTACTTTACTAAAAGTAAACTTCTACTAACACATATGCAACAGAATTGTTTTTCTCATTATTAAGAAATAATTTTATGTTTTAAGAATTTGTGGACAAAGTAATTACCATTCGTGACATTTTATTTGTAAAAATTCCATGTAAAAAAATATCTATAAGAATGGTACAATGTTCGTGAAATTAAAAAATGTCTGGCATAATGTATGTTAATAATTTCCTGTCGTGTATATTTAAAAAATAATTTAAATTGTCATGTACGATATGAGGTGCATTAAAAATATTGTAATAAATTGAAACCGGTGTGTGAAGATATCCATAAATCCCAGCAATAAGACTGTTTACGTGTAAATCTCCATAAAAGAAAAATCAATCATAACTTTGTTATTTGAAAACCAATCACGATATTTTTTCACCACCTGAAAGCTCATCCTTTTGTACATCGAACATAGTTTCCTCCCACAGAAAAAATAAAAGGAACATGTTTAAAAAGCATGTTATGTATCGACGACACTAAAATTACTCGAAAAACGCGAATATTTATGACGGTCTGTTTTCTTTAAATAAAGAGATATTTTGACGAATTTATATACAAATGATAGGGCAATGTGTCTGCAATACAGCAAAGTTTTCCCCGGAAAAAAAATAAGAACTATCAATAATTTTTGTTTATATTTATAAACACCTTTGGCCCCTAACTTCGTTGTAAATCTTAAAATATATCAAATTTATAGTAAAACAAAACAACAGATTTATATTCGTAACTTGTTACACTTGTTTTGCATAAAAAAAGTTGTTTACACGACTGAATAGGTTGGAAAATTTGCTACTGAATGACATATGTGCAGAGTTTACCCCCAAAGGTTTACTACCAAAATAAAAATTATTATCTAGATCCGAACTTGTTACACTTGTTTTGCATAAAAAAGTTAATTACACCACTGAATAGGTTGGAAACTTGCTAATGAATGACATATGTGCAGAGTTTACCCCCAAAGGTTTACTACCAAAATAAAAATTATTGTCTACATCCGAACTTGTTACACTTATTTCGCATAAAAAAGTTAATTACACGACTGAACAGGTTGGAAATTTTGCTACTGAATGACATGTGCAGAGTTTACCCCCAAAGGTTTACTACCAAAATAAAAATTATTATCTAGATCAGAACTTGTTACACTTGTTTTGCATAAAAAAGTTAATTACGCGACTGAATAGGTTGGAAAATTTGCTACTGAATGATATATGTGCAGAGTTTACCCCCAAAGGTTTACTACCAAAATAAAAATTATTATCTAGATCAGAACTTGTTACACTTGTTTTGCATAAAAAAGTTAATTACACGACTGAATAGATTGGAAATGTTGCTACGGAATGATATATGTGCAGAGTTTACCCCCAAAGGTTTACTACCAAAATAAAAATTATTATCTAGATCAAAACTTGTTACACTTGTTTTGTATAAAAAAGTTAATTACACGACTGAATAGGTTGGAAATTTTGCTACTGAATGATATATGTGCAGAATTTACCCCCAAAGGTTTACTACCAAAATAAAAATTATTATCTAGATCCGAACTTGTTACACTTGTTTTGCATAAAAAAGTTAATTACACCACTGAATAGGTTGGAAAACTTGCTGCTGAATGACATATGTGCAGAGTTTACCCCCAAAGGTTTACTACCAAAATAAAAATTATTATCTAGATCCGAACTCGTTACACTTATTTCGCATAAAAAAGTTAATTACACGACTGAATAGGTTGGAAAATTTGCTACTGAAGGACATATGTGCAGAGTTTACCCCCAAGGTTTACTACCAAAATAAAAATTATTATCTAGATCAAAACTTGTTACACTTGTTTTGTATAAAAAAGTTAATTACACGACTGAATAGGTTGAAAAGTTTGCTACGGAATGATATATGTGCAGAGTTTACCCCCAAAGGTTTACTACCAAAATAAAAATTATTATTTCCTTTCCAAAATCTAGTGTAATACATTAAATCCAATCAAATGAAAAATGTAATTCAATATCAGTGGTTGCTTTCTTTTTAGAAAATGTTTATTATTTTTTTTAAATAACAATGTTTCAAAAGTTTAACGAAGGAATACCTGAATATTTCTTTTTAAATGCAATATAAAACTATAGAGAAGGAAAAAAAACGATAATGCGTCTTCTTTTGTATGGTCTAGACGTCGCGACGGGTTTTCGGGACCAATTTTGTAGCCACACCGAATGAATGAACAAAGACGCGTCTGCAGTGGGAAAATAAAAACTACACAAGTTCAAAAGGTTCCAATATATTTATTTATAAAATTGCATATATGAAGATATTATTACTTAAACTTATTATTATTAAACTAATTACGTTTTTTTTTTGATGCTCCCCAACAACTCCATAAAATCATATTGAACCTAACGTTGAATTAAAATTGTGGAAATTTCTTGGTTTCTATGAATTAAACATACGAATTGGGTTGGGTTCAGATTGAAAATTAATTTCATTTTTTAATTTCTATGAAATAAGATCGTTTGAGGCGGGTTGTAAAGAAATAATTGGGTTCGGTTTGATTTCAAAAACAAACCCAACCCAACTAATAAGATAAATAATTGGGTTGGGTTTGATTTCAAAAACAAACCCAACCCAATTAATAAGATCAATAATTGGGTTGGGTTTGATTGAAAAACAAACCCAACCCAATTAATAAGATAAATAATTATTATTTTGTTTATTTGTTTGTTTGTTTTTCAATCAAACCCAACCCAACCCAATTAATAAGATAAATACGTTGTTGATAAATATTTGGGTTGGGTTTGTTTTTCAATCAAACCCAACCCAATTATATTTATCTTATTAATTGGGTTGGGTTTGTTTTTCAATCAAACCCAACCAACAATTATTTATCTTATTCAAGTTTCAGCAGTTCATAATTGAAAGTAACAAAGAAAACAGTCTGAATATTTAATAATTAAAAAATGTACATATTAATATTGCTGTAATATGCGTCAAATTATTGCTGGCCTCCTCGCAAACGTAATACCAAATGAAGAGTGGATTCTTTCTGGATGTTGTAATCTGAAAGTGTACGTCCATCCTCTAACTGTTTACCGGCAAAAATCAAACGTTGTTGATTAATAATTAATAAATAAGATAAATAATTGGGTTGGGTTTGATTGAAAAACAAACCCAACCCAATTATTTCTTTACAAACCGCCTCATACGATCTTATCTCATAGAAATTAAAAAATTTAACCACAGTATCACAGTACTGAAGAACACCAGCAAATGTAATGTAAATAGAATCTGAACCAAGCTTGCAATTTATTTGGGTTCAGGCTGAAAACACAATAATCTTTTTTGGGACTAAAAAAAATAAAAATGTATTCCAACTAAATATATCACTATCGAACCAAAGTTTGAGTTAGGAAATATTTTTTTTAATTTCCACTTAAAATGGATGAAATGACAAAGAATCTTGAGTAAAAACCCAAGTAGACAACTTGATACACAGACAAAGGTACTTGACGCTATTATTATTATTATTATTACTATTATTATTATTATTACTTTAAACGTATACGACGAAACAGTCGGTTACCTCAGCAAGTTATAATTTTTCATGTCGAGAGACGGAATAGAGCAATGATTTGTAATAACAATAAATAATAATTCTTTTCATGCATGTAATATGCACCTCCTGACTTAATTATTTTACTGAAACATATTAAAGTGACATATTAATCAATCAATTATTAAGTTCTATTTTTATAATCTGTTATTTAATGTTAAGTTATGGAATTTATCATATAAGTTTCCAAAACAGGAAGCGATAACAATGGCGGTAAATAAAATAAAATAATTGCGATAAATAAACTCCGCAATTGATTAAATTATTTATATAAAGAAGCATATCTGCAGTGTACGAACGCGCGTTGAAAATTTCCGGATCGCCACACAAGAAGAAATTTTAACGAGCACAATTAGCAACGCCATAGGACTCACCCTTTGATACGTCATTCAGAAAATTATGAAATAAAATTGCGAAATTGAGTAAAAATTACGTGTTTTGAGAAATAAAAGGAACTATTTATGGAACTGTGAAATGCAAGAAGTATTGTATATTTCGGCTTCGTTAAACTAATATTTATCATTACTGCAAGTTTATTATTTCGTCCTTGTTTTCAATCGAAAGATATCTGGGATACAAAGTGCATCCATCATTCCATGCGCAATCTGGCAGAGTGACAAATAATCAGCAGCTGTTTTTATTTTTTTTACTTTCGGTGACGAGATTTCGAGTAAAATGATGTCGTTAACTTGTTTGAGCTAAATTATTCTTTAGGAAATATTACAATCAACTTGATTGAAACTCAATCAAGCAACCACGTGCAAAGTTTGTGGAACATTAATTTTAGAAACATAAATAGATCGATATGATTTATTTTAAACAATTTTAGAATTTGTCGCAATTGAACACACAAATCCTTAATATTCCATTATTTAATTTCTAATTTTGTGTATAAAAAAGTAATTTTTCTGTACAAAGTTGATGAAATCGTCTTACATCAATTTTAGGAAACATTTCGTTTAAAATTTTAAGGTGGACTTACACTATTCGCTCATACACGTGTTGTATCTCGTATTCGTGCTATTCAGTCCAGTGACATTTCATAAATGTACAAATATTTTTCAAATTTTGCTTGAATTTGAATATGAAATTGTTGCTGAGCGACCTATCTATGCCGATCTACTGAAGAATAAAATTGAAGTGCTAGAGTTCATACTAAAAGTACTCAGGGCCACCTTAACCACAGCCCAGAGGCGCTAGCCTTTTGGGGCGGTAATTGTACTTATAGATTATTTGAATTTTGTATTTTCTTTTGTACCCCTTTTTATATTTCCTTTGTACTCCATTTTACTGCTTTTGTACACAAATTGCGGAGCGAACCCAATCATAAATTGTAAATTTTTAAAAACTGAAAAACTGACCTTTTGAATTTAAGTAATTTGATAACTTGAATTACGGAGCGAACCTAACCCATGCCAGCCTAACCATCTATCTTCTATCTTCTTCTATATTAATAAAAATGAATTTGCAAAATGTTCGACGGAGCATCACTTGAGAACGGCTCGACCGATTTGACTGATTTTTTTTTTGTTGTGTTCGTAATTGTCAGGACAAGGTTTGTATGAAAAATTTTTGAAAAATCCACGAAAGTGGACGAAAAATCCACTTCACAGTGCCCCTGCAAACGGCATTTTGACGTTAAATTTCTAAAGCAATCCTAAACAGACGTATTAGATTTATGTATCCCGTCTAGTGGTTCCAAAAAGGAATAAATAACAAACATCAGATTTAATATAGAGTAAACATTCACACACTTTAAGAAACTGATGATTAAGAAAAATATATGTTTATATTATGAAATGAAGGTACATAAAGATTAAGTCTGAGTTAGTCTCGAATAGACACTGCACTCGATACATTTAAAATGAAAAGACGCGCTCTGGCTCGTATTCAAACTTACAACTTATTTAAAACACCCATTTCCTATAAAAATCCAATAGGTTATGGGCCCAGGCAAATAAAATAGTGTTCCGGTTTTTGTTTTCGTGTTTTGTTTGGTGGTAATTTGTGTAAATAATAATAAACTTGAAAGTGATTATGGATACCAATAAAAGCCGACGTAACATTAGACAATTCGATGGTGAACGCTACAGTATTTGTGAAATTCCGTTTAAGAGCTTTACTTACAGAAGAAGATGCATTGAAAGTAATAGACGAGGAAGCCCCAGTGGAGCCCGACATCGAATGAAAAAAAAAACTCGAACGTTTGGCAAAAGGTATTATCATAGCATGCATAAGTGATACGTTAATAAGCATCGTTAAAGAAGAAGCAAAAGCTCGTCAAATAATTGAAAAATTAAATTCCATATATGAAAGAAGGAGCCTAGCAACACAATTAGCTGTTCAAAAGAAATTGTTAAGCTTAAAATTTAAAGGTGACATGCAGTTAACAAAGCATTTTCTGGTATTTGATGAGTTAATGATTGAGCTTCAAGCGGCTGGTGGAATTTTAACTGAAATGTCTAAAATAG
>JAFFZR010017311.1:0-10539 GCA_018397195.1 Lethrus apterus | reverse complement strand
TTCGTTTTCGGTGGGCCACTCTGTATACACAGATTAACATATAGATCTGTTATTATTATTATTAAAGAAGCTGTTTAAAACTGAAACGTTCACGTTTGTTTTAAAAAAGATTATCCAATTAATCCAAATAACATTCAAAATTGTACAGCTTTAAAAATCTACTTTCAGCTTTTCTGTGGGTAGAATATCGGTTTGTTTACATCGTCGACTACGATGTAACAACGTAAATATTGCGTGTGATTGACAGCGTGATGCAATAACGTAACGGGAGCTTTGTGTCGATATCGGGGGTGTGGATTTCATTTTACAACTGATGTTTTGTCTCGCCAGCGATTTCGCCACACTCCATATCAATTGCGAGCGAATTAATTCAGATCGTCTGAGACATTCAATACCTAAATTGCGACCTAAATAGATTGATAAAAATGTGCATGACTTAAATTACGGACGATGTTTGTGTTTTAACATTTTTCATTCTTGAGATAAATTAAAAATGCACACATCTGCGATTGTTTACGCGATTTAATAGCTCAACGTTGCATTGTCTTGAGGCTTGAGTCATATCAAAGGAATATTGTTATAGGCTTCAGATCTATATGTTAATCTGTGTATACAGAGTGGCCCACCGAAAACGAAACAGACGTGTTTTCAGGTATTTACAAGTTTTTTTTTTTTTAAACGCTCAGACCGATCAATTTTCTTTGGAAGGGGGACAAATAATTTAGCTATTTGCAGTCATGTAGTTGCAACCCTAAAAGGGGGGGAGTGAAGTTCCCCATAACATTTTTAAAGTGGTCTTTATAAAGCCCAATCGATAGGCTTTACAGATGTGTTTGAATTTTTGAATTCTGACCACTACTTCCGGAGTTATTGACCTCTGAATATACAAACTTTTTAATTTTTTTTTTGCCTATTCTGTTTTTTGCCACCATGGAGATGGACAAAAACAAAATAACTTTATGGCTTATAAGTAACATGTTTTCAACTGAACTTGCTTTTTTTTGGAAAGAATGAATGTGCGAATAAGACAGCCCAGTTGTTTAACCAACAACATGCAGATAAGCATGTCAATCGAAAATACGTCTTGAAGCTAGTAGGAAAGTTTCTAGAAACTGAGTCTGTCACTAACAAAAAGCTCCAACCGAGGAGACACCCTAGACTTGCTATTTCATAAGTCGCTCATCCTGTTTTGTTATAACAATTCTAATGGGACATTGTAATGACATCAGTATTACAAAAATATACATTAAATTAATAGGAAAATAATTCCAAATAGACCATAATTGGTTCAGTCGATTTAGCCGTTAATTATTACTAATTAACGGCTAAACCCGCAACGTAATAAAATGAAAGTGTTCATTTACATATGTATTTCGCTTACGTAAACTTGGTATTTTAATAGACGGGATTACGTTTGTGTGCAGAGGTCTTTAATTATCGTCGATCGTTCGAAGGAACAAGAAGGATGGACAAACTTATCGTCGAGCATTGCTCGCACACGATATTTTAATGGCGTACGTCCAATCCGCGTGAGCATCGCTCAAGACAACGGACGCGGAGTTGAGAAATGCAGTTCACTTCATTAAAATATGAAATCTGCGAAATGTTTACGGTGCAAGAGTGCATTGTTTGCGAGGAACTTGCGTAACATAGAATGTCTTGTTCTTCCACGATGGAACTTGATTTCAAATGTCAACGCAAACATTTTGAAATCTTTCTATGTTCTGTCGTTATAAGGAGCTTTGGCGTGCTCATGTGGTCGCAAAAATAAATTGAAACGATCTTCTAAGGACTCTCCTGGGATTTGTGAGATCTTACTGATGTAATAACTTCGAAGTGAAACTTTAAATCGACGTATCGACGTGTGTTGGTTTATCGTTATTTTCCTTTAATATCTCGATCAAACTATGACTGATTCACAATAACTTTCCATTACGTTATCTTGGCTATATTGATTATTTAAGATCTCGGGTTGCAGAATTTGTGTTTAAAGAAAGCTTAAGGCAAATTGAAGTCTTTACACTAATAGAACTTGCTAACAATTTGAAGGTGGCAATAACCGTGATCGTCCTCTTCTGTATTTTAAAAATGTTTTTGTAAAGCGAATTTATTCATCACAGAAAAACGTATTGATTTCATCAATTGCGGAATCCGTTTATTAGTTTAACTAATTTTTAATTTATTTTTTTTTTGTTTCTTTCAGCATAGAAATACTTTTAATACCGCCTGGTGCCGCGTCTTGAATTAAGCTATTCCATTAAAAATTAAACAAAATGAAGTTATGGCTTCTTCAGTTAGAGAAGCGATTTCTTCATAAAAATGTCGCATTGATAGTCTTAGATTTCTCACTGTAGGAACTAACTAAATTAAAGGAATATGATGTCGTTTATGTTTATTCTGTTGTTGAGCAATTCGTAGCCCTTCTTGATAAGATTACGAGAGTTTGCGACTCGTAATGGTGACATCCATCTGCTTGTGCTTAGAAACTTATTTGGAAGCTGACTGATTCATTCCACAAAAGAATGGATAGAAGTCCGTAGAGATTCACTCATTAACGTTAACTCTAAACAACAACCTAAATTGTTGAGATATACCGTTGATATAAATAAAATTGGGTATCTTAATTGAAATGAATTATTATTAGTAGACGCAGTCAACGCGTTCATTATTTTCGTATACTTGTCCTTTCTAAGTCGACGACGTTTTTAATTGATTACATAAGTATCCTATGAACACCATAAGGATGTGAAAGTAAAAATTGTACTATTAGAATTTATTACCACAATTAACATTTCAAATATTTTTGTTTGATAATATATCTCATAGTCCGATATTAATTACGTGAAGTTCGTTAATGTCTGTAAACACTGACATTTTCAGTATATTGACGTCACGTTCAAAATGTGTGTTTAGTTGGAATAATCCGAATAATATAATCCGGGATTTCCCACTCGCAACGCAGCGTTTTACGAGTGGTGAAATTTAACATCAGACTAGTAGTTTACTTTTATCGTCTCGAATGAACTTCTTTGAAAACCTGTTTTGTTTTATAATCTGGGCTCATTAAGAAAGATTTTTCGATTTTTTAGAAATGCTCTAAGCCTCTAAGCAAACTGATGTTGAAGAATTTATTAATAACATTTGTGAACTGGTTCAAAACAAATTCTTAATCATACATCTTAAATAAGAAATAAAATCTTTCAGAATTATCTTTAAAAAAAATGTGGCTTATTGATTGAACTTTGTAATGTCTGTGATAAACACAATATTTTATTTTCTTGTCATGTTTACCCATATAACCGTTTTTTTGCAAAAGAATCGAGAAAACTGTAAAATAAGCTTCCGAAACGGTTCATTCAAGTCAACGTTCAAATCACTTTATTTAGCTTCTTTTCGTCGAAGAATTTATAGCTTTTTAGATTCGATCTATGCGTTTCTTAATTATAAAATGTATAGAATCTAGTTTGAAGATCAAAATTTTTACTAAAAAAAATTAAACATGTACGACTGATTCTATGGAAGAAAATTACAAAGTAAAAACAAAACATGTAAATTGTTTATTTATCCATTAAGTACGTGTAGCTAAAGTTAAATTTCTTTAAGGTCGTTATATCAATTGAAAATGGTTTTAGTGGCGTTATACGATTCGATATCCGCCGTCGTGTAAGCAATAAATAATATTGTTTGACATCAATGGTAAATACGCCAATGAAATCGAGGGAATTTTGACGAATCCAATAATGAATCTGGCATTCGCCGTATGCGAGTTATTATGACAAATAGCGGGGAAGTAACATGGGCACTTGTGAATCCCAATGCGGGAACACATTCGCAGATGAAAAAGTTAATTACGTTTAGTTTTGAACGCATCAACGGTTCCGCGTTCAATGCGATTTTTAATCAATTGTTGGACGCGACCTTTCGACTGTCGGAAGTGTGCTTAATGCGTTATTAAATATACGGTTGGCGTATTCGTACACAATAATTATATTCAGCGAATGATTGATTGTTATTTTTTAATGGAGGATTTATATTAAAATTCTACATCTGCGTCTTATGTTTATTTTTAAATATGTTTTTTTCTAGTTTAATGATGGTTTCGTCTGGCTTTTTCCGGTATACATGCCGAGACGTTCTTTGGGTTTCATGAGTCCAGTCATGGCAACGATCAATTGACATTTGACAGAAATTGATCGTTGCCATAGTTTTTAATATTTATATCATATAAAGGTCAAAAACTATGGCAACGATCAATTTCTGTCAACATACATAACTGATTCCACGGGCGTCTTTTCGAATATTTTTAAGTGTCTATATCTGCCTTTTTCTAACCAAATTGTTGTCAAAATTGTACGACTGAAGTTGTTTTAATGTGTATTTTCGAATAATGAAACAATATACTGGGTGTTCCATTTAAATTTCGTAATTCAATATTTGTTGCTGAGAAGTGGAAATTGGGAATGAAGGTTTAATATTACAGAAATGATCTTCCCTAAGGCTCAAACACATATCCTGAATTTGAAATAAATCAGACCTACCGTCTCTGAGATATCGGCTGTTGTAAACGTCCTGGGACACCTGTATATCGTGTTGAAAAAATTTTAAACCTCATTTCAACGCTGTAAATCAAAAAAAAAATCAGATATGAATTAACGTGAAGACAAGAGTTTTATTGGTGAGAAAAAACTGGACAAAATATTACAATATGGGAAACGTCATTTCAAAATATGAAACAAAGACCTATTCTCGCGAAATTCACGGTCTCGTGACTTCTCACTGTAAATTAAATTATCGTAATGCTCGAGGAAAACATTTGTTGGAGTCAGTATATGAAAGCACCACCAACAGACAACGAAGACTTCGACGTTATCCAAAGAACGATCAGTAAAGCGAATGCCTTTTAAACGAATTTAAAATCCCACTGAATAATCAGGGTTTTTTAAATCTAATTAAACTTTCAAATAAGTCGGGATGCGTGACGCACTACCGTGTTATGCCCGAGAAGTAAATTTTTACGCATGTTTGCTTCCGCTTTTTTCTGACCGGATGTTCTTCGACGAAAGGATGAATTGGATAGCCTTGACCTTGACAGTACGATATACTGAAAATCGAACCACGTGTATTTTTTCCGAAACATCTAGATTTGTGAACAAAAGATTTGTAATTTAGAATTTCCAAATGAAAATTCTAGATTAACAACGGCATAAACTATAAATATTTACATATTTAAGAAACTATAAAGTAGTAAAAAAAAGTAAACAAAATTTCAGAACACGAAGTAGTATCATTCTAAATAAAAAGATTTCTTTCAAAATTATAAATATTTAATTTTTATTTTAGCATTTTCATAAAATTGGTTTTTTAAATGCATTTTAAATTGTTTAACAGCAACAGCAATACCTGACACGATTTTATAGGTGAAATTATTTTATAGCTGAAAAGCATTTGGTTTTTCATTGACGAACACCTGAAATTTTTTACAAATAAATTTGAATGTAAAAATAAACCACTGTGCACTGATGAGAAAATATAGATATTTCCACAGGGACGTATTATGTGAGATTATGTGAGCGCATTGAAAACAAACAAGTAGAAAATAAAAATGTAACACGTCTTTTTTTAATGCATCACCGCCTTAGAAGTCTCTCACAAGATCGAGTAAATTAAGAAATTTAAACATCAACCGACGTAGAGATTAACACAACACACATTTACATAAACCGTGTCGTAATAATTGGTCTTAAATTGAAAGTGTACTAAATTATCACTTATTTTACAATTTTCATTCTTAAAACTCTCCGACAAAGAAACAATTATTAAGCGCTTGTCAAACATAATTGTGCAACAACAAACAACACCAAATTAAATACGGAAATTCAGAGTTTTTTCCTCGTTCATTCTTAAGCAAACCAACACGTCGAGATCGTGGAAATATTTAAAATACATCCGACAACGTTTACTCAGAACTTGTTAACGTTTACCACATAACTATCTTATGATACAACTCATTTTTTTCGTTCTTAACTGCATATATTCTAACGTATTTTTAAGATGTAATTTTATGAATAATTGCAACAGTTTACAAACCCATTATATATTTTAATACGTGAATACTTTACAATGAACCGGCTTTGAATATTATATGAAAGAATACCAACTTTGAATTCTAATGTTTAAGGTTAGACGGGGCACGTGTCAAACTCGAGTTTTATTATTTTTAAATCAAATTGCTAATGAAAAAATACAAATTTTACCATAAAGTTCAAAAAATTCTACAGGTGTAGTTTTCGCTGAAGGCATGACCGATCAAACAGAAAATACTTTAAATTTAAGTAAGTACCAAACATTTAGTTATTTTTTAAAAATCAAAAATCTGTTGTGTTGAAATTGGTCTTTTAATAAAATGTAATAAAATTCCCCATGCAGCTATACGTTAACTTTATATTACTTTTAATACCGTAATGAAATATTAATATATTAATTAGTAAAATAATTTGTAATAGTCTAATAAGTTTCCTGTAAATAATTGCATTGATAATCTAGATTTGAACGTAGAGAAAGCCGTTCCGGCCTAAGGGATATAACCTTCATCGTTTTTAAAGTAATTATACCCCCAAATTCTCCGAATGTATTAAAGAATGAGGCACTTCCTTCAAATTTACAATTAATTGAATTAACTCGTATGAATCTTCTGAAACGACAACTTCCTATTTAGAAAAATCAATTCTACAAATTACATTTTACAAGTAATGGGAATTTATATTTTTACCGTGACAGCTAACGGAATTAAATAATTACAAAATGCAATTAAGTCGGTCTTCGTAATAAACGATAAAAAGAATTACGTTTCGTGTCTGTGTCATTTGACCAAGTATTTTTTTATTGAATGGGAACTACTCCTCGACGAAATTTATTAGAAGGCCATTAGTCGCACAATGAGCCTCCTATTTCTTGCCTTAGGTACTTAATTAAGTATTTTATCTGTAGAGATGATCTACGCATTAGAATATTGTTAAATACCCAAACGACTTTAACTGCGTGAAAGTTTCTTTCGACTTTAATAATGAATTAATTTAATGGCGAAAAAATCATTTATTTTATGTGATGACTTTAATTATAAACATTGATATTCAACGTCTATTTTCAAATACAATACAGAAAATCGAAAATGTGATTTAAACAAAGCTTCTTATTTTAAAATTATTTTTATTCAACTTGTTTTCTCGAATAACATCCGACTAGAAAACCTGAATGAGAAATGATGAAACTATAATGTGACGTTTTTCTTTGTCGTTATTATTTTATTAAAAAACAAATTATAACAAATTGATAAAAAAAACAATCAATTTAAACGTAGGCACATAAATGATACGTGTGGTCAGAAGAAAACTCATAAATAAAGGTAAGATGAATTACGACTACAATTGAAATGCATTGATGTGTATGTACATATTTGTAATCGAATGAAACTTAACATGGACTGGCGAAGATTTAGCATATATGACAATGCAAATGTAATCGGTGCTATAAATGTATGAAATATCGACAATTTGGTAAAGAATGTACGAAAAAATGCACGTGGGAAAAGTCCAAGTGTATTTAAAATGTATTCAAGGAAATGAACACATGAACATATTTTTGTTGTTCTTCGATAATTGTTGCTGCGAAATAAATAATGTATTTGAAAATAAAAAACCCTTGTAATTAATGATAGTGGATCACATTGTCAGAAAACCACAAACCTCACAAGCACAAAACGAACATAATAAGCAGTGAAAAATTAACAAATTCCTAAGACCTCGTGGGTATCTTCTCACGTAAATCATTAAGTTTTTGTGTCCAACGTGTCTGTATAAAATATTGAATAAAATCTCACATGTGTACGTACAATCAAAGACAATTATTCACATAAATTTTTATATTTTCGTTCGAAAATCAACTTGTATATTTCAAAAAAAAAAAAAATAAGTACTTAAAGATGAATAAAAAATCAACGATATAAACGTCGTTTCGAACAAAATTGGACCGAAAGATTTCGTATGACAAATGTGCGTACATTCGCGCCAATAACGTTGGACACGAACAATAAAACATCTCCGACGAGTGTACAGGATATTTGCCGACATAAATAAGCAGTCGTAAACTTAGGAATTCGTTTCTTTCTCTTCTCCTTCGCTTATAAATCATATGTGCTAATCTACGAATACTCGCAGGTTCATTCACAAAGAAATCTCTCGTGTGCTTGAGCGAGCTTTGTTGACTTAATATTATTGTACAAACTACATGGTGTACTTTTTTTCAAGCCGAAGACAATGTACTTTGTACGTACAAATATTTGTTACGTAATAATACTTTTTAAAATTTATTAAAAAAGTTCGTTCAGGTTATATTTAACAACTGCTATGGAGAGAATTGAATTTTCTGATCAGTGCAAAGGATTTTGTAATGAAAAGTCTAATAATTCTTAAAATAATATTAGAAACTCCAGATATTTCTAACATAGATTTCAATTATTAAATAAAGCATCCAATTTTCCAGAAATTTTGATGTTGCTGTTGACGGCAACATGTTGCAATCAAATTTCTGCTTTATTGTAATCAATAACAACTTTAAAATTTATTTTTAAATGATTCGAACTCGTAAATATCCTTGTGAAAGTTGCAGTTGTAAAGCACAGATAACTAGAATGATTTTTGGAAATGATTAATGAAAAATTCGTAAGTGATGTTTTTCGAAAAATTTCAACAAATTTTTAAAAAGAACATAAAACATAATTGTCATTATCATCCGCCTCGCAACATGGATTTATAAATTTATTGATCAATGAAATTTACCAGTTGCGTTTTCAAATCAAAATATTTTGAAAGTGTATGAAAAAACGAAAATAATAAAATTTATATTAAAGTCTAGAATATCTAGAAAATCACAATGTCACAAAATATTCTATATAACTCGAAATCAATGAATTTACAGGAGAAAATTTCTTCGAACAGATGGAGCTATAAGACAAATTATTTTAGTTCTTCAACAAAAATATTCAAAATACGTTCACTTTTCGAGCTTAATAGACAGATTAATGTGGCTAAATTTTATTAATAAACATTTTTTTCCGTCTATTCTTCTATTTATTATATTTATTGTAATTATTCTAAGAAATCCGATGTAAATTTGGCGAATGCGCTGGGATAGAACCCACCCATCACAGAGATTTGATTCTTCTCATTTATTCGATTATTTGGATTTTTCATTTTGTATAGTTCACTGTATGTAATTTCACATTGTTCGACATGTAAAGATTTTCTCGCCGCATACAGAAACATTCCCGACTTCACTATTACCACAGTCGGCATTGAAAACACTTTGAACTTAATGGGAAATTAACGAGAAATTATTACATTTATATTGTCGTGCAAACGTACACGCTAATATTAATAGATTTTAATTGCCCATGTCGGTGATAATTCATGCATTCAAACTAGAAAATAGATCCTGTCGTCATTTAAACCTTTTTGCAAAAAGGGCGTGCAAAAACACATGTATACATAAATGCTGTACCATACTAAATGAATACCACTTCCATTTTGCGTTTGTGCTGCTCGGTGCACGTTGTTGTCTGTGGTGCGCTTTGGGGCCCCACAAGTCGGCCACCCGCGCTTTTGACCGGCAAACATCGCCCCACATGTGTATAATTATTTATTCGCCATCCATCGTGTGCTTCTCATCGGGGAAACAGGGCCGGCATCGATATAATATTTAAAGAAATGATCATATATCTTTGAATAAAAATATTTACATTTATTTTTAATATACAGGCTGTTCAAAGTTATCTGCGCACTATTGTTATCTTCGTTATTTTTGGAGATACAGAGTCGGTTAAATTAGGAAAGATGCAGGGATTTTTCCGCTGATTACAATGCTTCACACAAAAAAACAATTGCGCATCACATTTCAGAGCCAACTCAGATAATTAGATTTTTTTTAATGGAACAGCCTGTATATTTATGTAGCAGTCGGTAGAAAATGAAATTTTGCACAAAATCTTCTTATAGTACTACAACCCAGAAATGAAAAACAAAAGAGCTACGACGACATTAATACAGATCACCGCACATGTGATAACTTTGTTAGTAGAAAAGCTACAGTGTTGGTCAATTCATCAAAAATGTGTAGTTTTTTCTACTGATTACAATGGCGTACTCAAAAAAACAGTTGCGAGTCGCATTTTCGAACTATGAAAAAAAAAATATATGAGACATTCTGTATATTTTAATTGATAAAAAGTTAAATTTTGTTTTTTGTTTTTCATTTCTGGGTTATAGTAGTATAAGAAGATTTTGTGCAAAATTAATATATAGGTGTTCCATTTAAAAAATCTAATTATCTGAGTTGGCTCTGAAATGTGATGCGCAATTGTTTTTTTGTGTGGACCGTTGTAATCAGCGGAAAAATTACTGCATCTTTGCTAATTTAACCGACTCTGTAGCTCCAAAAATAACGAAAATAGCAATAGTGCGCAGATAACTTTGAACAGCCTGTATA
>JAFFZR010017309.1:0-10728 GCA_018397195.1 Lethrus apterus | reverse complement strand
AACCCTCCGCCTGCGGTTTCTGCGTCCGGCCCCCTTTGACCGGATTTCCTCTGTTCTTGGCCAGACTTCCCCAGGACAGGCATCAATCCGGTCGATCCCTTCGACCCCAGTTGAGTCCCTGCCCGTAATGCCCGTAATGAGGACCGGAATGGGAAAAACCTCGTTAGCGTTGTAGGTTATGTTTCCCACGTGGTTCGTCTCGTTTGGTCCGGAGGGTTCGCAACCGGTTCCTGCAGGTGGTTCAAGCATCTTCTTCACCTCAGCGCCCAAAGAATCCATAGGGATTGAAACCAGTACTTGTGATTTCCCCGGCATACTCAGCTCCGGAGGGCTGAGATCCAAATCTCTGCCCGGAGTTGGGGGACATTCCAGTGGCTCTTCCTCCTCGTCGCTCGTATACGGCCCGAACAACTCCTGGCACTTTTGTTTTCTCCAGCGAACCAGCTCGGGAGAAGTGATGGTCACTACGGTGTCATCAATGCCTTTTTCCATATCGTATGTGCTAAATATCTATACTAAATATATTTTTTAATACACAATATTAATGTAAAATCCTTTACAGGACCCTTCAAAACCATTTAGAGACGATACAAAGTGGAAACATAAAAGAAAATGCATGCATGTTCGGAAAGGAAACAAAATTGGATTTATTTAGTCCGGACCACCAGTCCGGAACATGGCAATATGTTACCTACATTTATTGTCTCTTGCTCCATTTCGCCATTTCTCATAGTTTAGGCAGAAAAAAATTATAATCCTCGACACGAACTATAAATTTTAATTAAATCAACGAAAAAAAATCACAACAAATGTTCGAATATACCGCCTTCTGCATGAATTCAAAGATTAATACGTCGTAAAAAATTGAACTGGACTCTTCTCATCATTTCGACATTGTTTTTTTTTTTTTTTTTTTTTTGGGTATCGCATCCAAAATGCAGTAAACACTCTAAGAAACGATGTCGATCAAAGGCACCTTCGATTCTTATCAATTAAAATTGCTATTGGAATAGTTGATAAAATGAGTTTTTGGTGAATAACTTTTAAAATGTTAGGAATTGCCATAGTGTTATAATTAGAAAAAATGTTTGTTTTTTAATTCCGCATCGACTGACATACAAATATGTAGGGGTTCCAATTTAAAATAAGAAAGATAAAGTGCTTTAAAGTTTGAAAAGTTTGACACTTGATTTTGATCACCCTGTATAATTTGGATCAATGAAACTTGGTTAACGAGACTACTAGACTTTACTTAATGAGTGTGTCGTAAAATTTTATTAACCAGGTAGTATTTGCGTTTTTTATTAATTTTTAAAACCAGTGGTGCAAAACCGACTTTTTTTCGTTTTTATTTTTTTTTCGCCGATTTCATTGAACCGATTTCAATAGAATTTTAGGAATATGTAGGCAACCATAAAAGACGCCCAAATAAGCAAAAAAAAGTATAACATGTAATTTAACAATATATATCATCATGGCGTCACACTTTGTTAGGACACCCAGTATAATCAAAAATATTTTCCTGAAATACATTCTGAGGTACAGGGAACGTCTGCAAAATATCAAAATCTTCATTAATAACTGAGCTACAGAAGATGGGAGGTGTGATGTGCAGGACCCTGTATTTATTTTCTTTCCTATATGTTACAAATTACCATCTCTGAGCGTCGATTTTTCCAAAATGCACGCATTCCGGATTCGGATGATGTATGACGAGGTTCTCGTGCCTAGGAGTTCGCCGGGCGGGGAAGCAACCAAACGGAAAGAAGAAGAGTCAGGGCGTGCGATAGTTCAAGTCGTGACCCGGCTCAACCCAGAAAAACTAGCGCCATAACCTATGGTACTGCGCTACCCGGGCCGCATCGCCCGCGACCCGTCCCACAGTCGTCGGAGAAGATTCACCGCTCTTATGCAACGCTTGACCTTAATAGACTGAAAGGTAAAAGAGCCTGTTACCGACGCGCCCTCTTGCGCGCACCTCCGGCCCGCAATCCACGACGTTTGTTGTAATTGCGAAGCCGTTACAAAGAATTTTGACTGGTAACGACTCCTACGAATTATGTTAATTTGGAAAGAAGCTCGTTACTGATTATTATGACAGATCGTCTCGGTTTTAAATTATAGGTTTAAAGGCAAATCACATAAGATTTCGACATAACATCGTTTCAAAGTCTTGTTGATCATGAGCACTCATTTCGTAAAAAATACACACAAAGGTAATAAAAAACCCTTTATTTGGCGTATTATTTAAATATTATTGTTATACCATGTTTATTAACTGCTTCTTCATCTTTGAACCCGCAATACCTTCACTGTTTTGCTGTAACAGCAACTAATGCACGGCGCCACCTCTCGGTGGGTGCCGTAAGCATTAGTCGGTGATTATCGGCCACAGGGAGCTGCGAGCGGATGAAATTGCAAACATCACAAACTCGCAGTCCGGCCAGTGCGCAGACGTCAGCTAAGTCAGCTGTGGACAAATTTATTTGAAATTTATTTGAGTCGAGCTAGTGTTTCAAACCTCCTCCATAGTTAGCCCTCTGTCTTCCCCCAGCTCCAATCCATCAGCAAATGGTCCCACTCATCATTTTCCGGAACGTATATCAGACATATTCTTCTCCCATTCAATACTTATATGTTCTTTCTTCATTTTCGCATCTGAATCCGCCACCAATCTCTGCTTCGCCCCTCCACCCTTGTCCTCCAGATACACCGACAATCTACCATATGTGTGCAACTCTTTGTTGTTGTATTGTGCTTTTCGAATCTGTTCTGTTTCTGTTTGTATCTTTCCATCTGTCCACCACCATGGTCAACATCTTCAGCCTCCTTCGGCGTTTCTCTCCATCTCCAATGTGGACCGACCTGCTTTTTCATAAATTCCCAACTCGATAAACTTTACTTCTTTAACCCTCTCTTAACCATCTCTTACACCGCTATTTTCACCCAGTTCCCTTTAGTCCTTTCTGTTTCTTTTCCCGTCTCGTCTCCTCCGAGAAAACAGCGTCGATTTTTTCAACTTTAACGAAAGGTATATGGATAATACGGACCCACAAAACAGATCACGTATTAACAGACGAGAAAAATGCGTAAAGCTTTAAAAAATTGCTTGTCTTGGTTTGCAAACCACTCTCTCACAGAATTTATTATAGCTTCTTCCTTTCAATTTTTTTTTTTTAGGTTTTGGAAGCATATGACAATGTTAGGTGGTTAAATCTAACGAATATCAGACACTTTTGGTAACTTTTCCCACAACGTTTCCCCGTTATTTTTTTCCGAAGTTTAGATAATGACAAATATTTGTTCCCGTCATAATTTTATCATTTTCTAAGTTATTTTACACAGAAACGGCTCTTCTAACTCATCGTTGATCTCCCTTTTTTAATTCCACAACCCAATTTTTTAAGGTGGCCTGCGAAGGACAATTATCCTTCAAAGTATCTATCTGCCACGTACCTTTCCTTGTCAGACAATCCTTTTAGAATTTCTTTAAAAAAACACAATATAAAATCGGTTAAAAATTTACCAACAAACTTGGAGTGACTTTTAGTCAAACAACCATACTCATGGTAAGTTTTCGGTTTTGTTAAAGAGTAAGATCCTAAGCCACTTACATATCAATACCCCTTCGTACAATATGAAAAATGTCCAAAATAAAAAAATATATATTATATAAAATATACAGGATATATTATATAAAATATACAGGATGTTCAAAGTTATCTGCGCACTATTACTATCTTCGTTATTTTTGGAGCTACAGAGTCGGTTAAATTAGCAAAGATACAGTGATTTTTCCGCTGATTACAATGCTTCACACAAAAAAACAATTGCGCATCACATTTCAGAGCCAACTCAGATAATTAGATTTTTTTAAATGGAACAGCCTGTATATTTATGTAGCAGTCGAACTAACAAAAAAAATTTTTTATGAGACATTCTGTATATTTTAATTGATAAAAAGTTAAATTTTACATAGAATACTATTCTAATAGTACAACCGTAAGATGAAAGGCCAAATTTTATTATAAAATAAGTAAATGAGTATCAAAGCAAGCAGTTCGAAAATGCGACTGGCAAGATTTTGTGCAAAATTTCATTTTCTACCGACTGCTACATAAATATACAGGGTGTTATATTTAAAAAAATCTAATTATCTGAGTTGGCTCTGAAATGTGATGCGCAATTGTTTTTTTGTGTGGACCGTTGTAATCAGCGGAAAAATCACTGTATCTTTGCTAATTTAACCGACTCTGTAGCTCCAAAAATAATGAAAATAGCAATAGAGCCCAGATAACTTTGAATATCCTGTATAACCAAAGAGAAAAAAAAAATTATTTAAATGTACAACACGATGTTTCATAATAATAATTATTATTATATTATAAGCTCATTAAATAAATAGATGCATTTATTGTGCATCTAATCTAAATCATAGACGTTTTCACTGACTAACAAACTTAACACAAAAATCGTTAATAAAGCGTGTTGTGTGAGTATTAACGAATCAACTGCTTGGTCATCACCATCTGCTGCCTTTTCTAACACTGAAATTGGGTTGGGATTAAAGACACAACAAAGGCAACTAACAGGTGCAAAAATTTAATTCTAATTTGATATACCTTGCAGATTTTCATCGTTAGTGCGAAATTGTAATTTAAAAGATGATGTGATTTAATTAGATTTCTTTATTATCGTCCTTTAGTAGTCAACAAACGTAAATGATTTTAAAACGATTATGTATTTACTGTTACGTATGAACGTTTACGGTGGTAAGTAGTCGTGACAGAATTTTAGGTTAAAAGCATCTTCATTATTTTCTTATTATTACGCTTTATAAAATTATTGCTTGTTGAAGAGATTAAGGCAATCATGTTGGATGATCGCAAGAGTCTTAGTACGTGATTACCAACGGCATATACATTTAATTTGGTAAATTTATCGTGTTATGGTTTCTTTGCCACTGACAATTAGGTGTCGTCGGTATGTGTTAAACACTTAGTTAGGAATTCATTTCATTTTTTTCATCTTGTTTAATATTATTAATAAATTAATGATAATCATAAAATATATAAAATAAAATAAACAAATTAGAAGTTACTTACACATTTTTAATGTAATTCGCAAAGAATAATCTGGGCGACAAGCTGAGCGCTGTAGTCGCCACCGTTTTAAAAAAACCCGCTTGATTTGTATCCCATTTGTTTCATGAAGATACATACTTTTCAAACTGACATACGGTATACGTAATTACCGGGTAATTTGCGAATACTGATCAATCATGCTGAAAATGGAGAATGTCAGAACACCTTCGTAGAGTGGAAATTATAAAGAAACGGAAATTACCTTTACCGGTTTCTTCTTGTAATTATGAAACTTTTTTAATTTTTTAAGATTTTCCCGCGTTGGAGATGATTTGCAACTTATCCAGTCTACAAACACAATAGACATTTATACCTACCGCTTTTTTATTGACTTGCAGTCTTAAAAGTCACGGTATCCATATGTCATAAGCTAATGTATTCGTGTTATGTAATATGAAGAATTACGATTACGATTTATGAATCATAAAGTATTTTTGTATTATTGTTTTTGCATTTTCTTTAGGATGTCTGTGTCAATAATAAGAAAAATCTTTAGCGGTGTTGCATACAAATAATTCATGATTCTCCAAAAGTGGTATTATATTTAAAAATGATTCCTACTCGTTCATCATCTGACACTATTTTCCTTTTACGTAAATATTAATTCGATGGTTCAATTTTTATCAATTCGTAACTAAATCCGTGGATTTTCCTACAATTTAAATCTGTAATCCTACCTACAGATTTAAATTGTTGATGGAAGTTCGTTAATATTTAAATATTTATTTTGAATTATTTTTACCAAGTCATATGAAGTGTGCGTCATATTCATTTACCTGTGAATGTGTTTTAATATTTGCACAATTATTGATGTTTATTTTGTGCGCCGTTCGTAACCTGCTTCAATGAAGAAAGTAAAAGGAACGTGATTTTGCGTTAATGCGTTCGGTGCATTTTGTTGTTTTTTGTTTGTTTTTCTTGTCAATAAAAATTTAAAATAATTAATAATAATAATAATTCCAAGGACAACATATGTGTGGTAAGTTAACGATGCAAATCGAGTTTGTATGTCAATTATATTAATACTTTTATCAAAAATCACTTAAATTTAAATAAATAACAGTTGAAAGAAACATTTCCATACAGAAATTAAAGAGGGGGCAACGACGCCGAAAGCAATTACAAAAAGAAAATTTTTAAAACACTTAAATGCAAATTTTGTTTGTTTAAAATTCAAACATACAATTATTTTAACTTCTAATATTTGAATAATTTGTAATCGTAAAGTCTTCCTTAAAATACAATCGCAAAAACTATCAGAAAACTCATCCGTCTTTCTAAAATGTCTAAGTTTCAATTGTCAATTTGTCAAAATATGTAAATACATAGCATAGTTTGTAATATTCAAGTTTATATTGTTTAATCGTAAACAATTTTAATTATAATAACAATAATAATAGCACCTTAAAATATATATGATATTAAAGCTTAAGCGATAATTTCTCTAGTTAAATTGGTTGGTGTATAGCGCGGTCGGTAGGTTACTTGTGGAAATTTCCAGCGGAGACTCTCAGCAAAAATTTCCTTAAGCCTTTAATAACTAAATAATTCATTAAATATTAATTCTTACGTTAATTTCGAATTTAGATTATCCAATTCAAAATTTCTGTTTTTAAATCCATTTAACCCAATTTAATTTTCTGAAAATGTATGTATGTACATATTGCGTAGTGTTATTTCCCAAGGAATGAAATTAAATAAAAATAAAGAAATCGAAAAACGGGAACAATAATTTAAATCGGTAGATACAATGAAGTTAAACGTAATTTGTTCTGAAAATATTATTTATTTATAACTTAGGTACATGAATATGAATCCGTGGATGATGGTAACCAGTTGAAGAAATGCACTGCGTAGAATTCTTGGTTGCGGATGAAGTATAAAATCTTAAAATTTGAATCATTTTGAAACCGAAAATGTCATTAAGTAAACTTGGTATAATTTAAATTGCATGAGTGTTCTGATTCAAAGCTACAATTAGCCACTAAATTGTAGTTATTATTCTTGTCAACGAGGGAGTTGTGTACATTTTGGTTTTTGTAGAAATAGTTTTTACTAATGATTTTACCTATAAAAGGACGAATTGTGACGAATTGTGACGAATTGTGACTCACCCTTCCGAAAGGAACAAAACCCCTTACCAGATGGTTTGTGCTTTGGAAGTGATTTTTGAGTGTGTTTGTGCTCCGATTAGTAGTAAGTGAGTGAGGATACTCAACACTAATTGTGTGAGTTGATTTATAATTGTATTAATCAATTCTATAACACAATTGAATTATGGTTATAAAAATATTTTTTGAAATTGTTTAAATATTTTAAATAATATTAATTTTTGTAAACACAATTGTAGACAATAATTCATGAAGGATTGTTTCATGTAATTATAATTAAATATTAAAGGATAACTTATGATTTATACTCGTGTTTACATTCAAACGTTACACCTACGATAACCAATCTGAGGTTAGGTTATGGTGTTGACACAAGTTTATGTGAAAGTAAATATTGGATTAATTGATGTATCGTTAATGATCAATTGTACACATAACCATACTCACTTTAAAGTAAATTTTGATTTCTATTATCAAAATAATTTGTTGCGTCAATAACATCGATTGTTTAGATCATCGACATTAAATGTTCACTATCATAAACTCGCTATAAACAGAACTTGTTATAAACCCAACGAAGTATTTTTTTTCGGATTGAAACAAAGTTGTCATAGGGATGATGAAAATGCAGATCTGTGGGAAAATTTCTATTATTTTGGGGAATTTTGTCAAATATTAACTCGTTGTCTATATAAATGTTTCAATTATACGTTTATCTTTGAAAATAAACGATACGTTGTTACGTACGTCGGTTCACGATTTTTCAAAAATCGAGTTCACGCGGGAGGTCTATCGAACATCGCATGCAAAACACAACAGTTTGTATGTGCGCACGATGATTCGTGACCTTTTCGTATATTATATATTTTATGGTGCAAAAAGAAAAAGCGAACGTGAAGTTAAATCGTAAGAATCGTTTCCTTTATGTGGAAGTAAAATCAATATGAAAAGCATCGGCTCCCATAAAATTTTAATATTTCCTGTTCTAACGATACATTCAATTTAGTTCATTTCGATAAATAAATCTATTTATGTCAACTGTTTTTAAATTTAAAGTGATGGTCGAAGATTTCAGGAAATTTTATTACATTCATTCAAATGCGTATATTACTCATTATGTTGTATTTAATAATACAAGAAGTTGAAACTAATTGCTGCCGAGAGCTAATTAAGTTTACAAGTGGCGCACTAAGTGTTTGATGGGAAAGTCAACGATCAAATCTACGCCACAAGTGGGATGTCATATCACGAACATGAAACGAAAATTGACCATTACGTTCGTTGCAACGTTAACTTCGATGAATAGTTCATTCGTAAAATAAAAAATTATTATTGAATTAATTAATTCGAACTAAAGCGGTTACTGTATTAATAAGGTCAATTTTCTCGTTTACGTGACATCGTATCACATTAATTAATTGTATGCATAAATTTAATTTATTTTCCATAATTCAAGGTTTCGTATCAGGGCTTGGAACGATCATTGAGATTTTTACAATTTAAGTACGAGCGTCGTTTATAAATATAAATAAATGTTCTATTATTTAAAAGAAAATTAATAATAATGAAGCAACTTCTAGAAGACAATTTCAAAATAATAAGGATTCAATAAGCTATAATTTTTAAATTGCCCAATAGATCCAATAGATACAAATTTAAATTGGTTTCTTGCTTCCTTATTATTATAATGAAGCAAGAAGGCAAGCAAGAATATTATAATGAATTGTTCTTTTTCTTGATGTGTACTGTTGGGCAATAAAGCATTATTGGTTATCACTATTATTATATTTGTTGAAATATTCGTTCCATGGATAATTTATTTATTCTTCCATCCAAAAATTATTTCTTCTTTTTATTTTCAACGTACAGTATTTTTTTTTTAGTTCCAGTGTCCGTTTTCTTCCAACAACTACTTTTTCCTTTTTAATTTTTATTCTTCTCCTTCATACATCAAAATACTCATTTTCTTTCCTATTTACTAGCTCTTATTTTTTGCTTTCCTGCCGATGAAGACGAAATTTATATTCACTTAAAAATATATTCTATGTAATACTACAAATTATTCTAATACTACCAATTTACCCAGAGTACATATACTATGGGCGTTCTCGCTCAAAAACCCATGTTATTTCTTATGGAGGTCCCAATTCACTTTACTTCCGGTTCAGATCTCCGCTAGAATCGTTTAGTTCGGATTGCCCTGTTCAAATCGCCTCTGATCGGATTTCATCGGCTTTGAACTGCTTCTAACCGGACTCTTGTTAAATTTGAACGGCTTTTGAACAGCTATTAACAGGGCCCCGTTTAAAACCGATGAAATCCGATCAGAGCCGATTCAAGTCGAACAGGACAAGGGGTGGTGGAAATCCGAACTAAACGATTCTAGCGGAGATTTGAACCGGGAGTAAAGTGAATTGGGACCTCCATAAGAAATAACACGCGTTTTTGAGCCAGAACGCCCATAGTACGTCTATAGTATATCAGTATTACCAATTAACCGAACACAACCTCCTGAAATACCCAAAAATATTGGACATTGGATTGTGTTACCATATCCAACCTAACCAATTTTGCGAATCTCTTTCCTTACGTTTCCTTTTTTTTTCATTCAAAAAATATGTTCTTCAAGTTTTTCTCCCTATAATTTGTATATACAGTGTGTCTGACTTTAGACAGCACCACCCCAGTATTCTTTTTATATATTATGGATTTAGAAAATTTCTTTTTTCTGATTATACTCCTCACTAAATTGTACTTTTAGGGTATGTTACTTTCCCTTCAGGGTAAAATGCTAGTCTACTACGATTTAAAATAAACAGCGATATTGGAAAAGTCGTAATAGGGATTTTTTTTATCAAAAAATCATCATTCAAATAAGCTAAATCCAAAATTTCATTAAAAATTTTGAAAATCTCAAAAAATGTTCAACTGTACATGTGCTAATTGTGATTTAATTTAATACGGTTATTTAAGTAATTAAGCATCGTTTTTTTGTTATTGTATTGAATTAAAAGAATAAAATAGCAAATCATGGAATTTTTTGGAATCGGAAATTTTTTTAGAGAGATTTAAAATTTTTTTGTTTTTAATGAAATTTTGGATTTAGCTTATTTGAACGAGTCCGAACAACTTTTATTAACAAGATTTTTTGATAAAAAAATCCCTAATACGACTTCTTCAATTTTGCTGTTTTTTTTTTTAAATCGTAGTAGACTAGCATTTTACCGTGAAGGCAAAGTAACATACCCTAAAAGTACAATTTAGTGAGTGGTATAATCAAAAAAAAGAATTTGTTTAAACCGATAATATACAGTGCGTACCAAATGTATGGAACCGGCCTTGTTATTCCAAAACTATTCAAGCTAAATCGATAAAATTTAATATGCATGCTGTTTACAAAGCCTTCTATTATTTCCACAGTTTTGTTATTTTTTTAACTGACAAGTTCGGGAGCAGCACAGCCAACTTGATTT
>JAFFZR010017307.1:0-10940 GCA_018397195.1 Lethrus apterus | reverse complement strand
TCTATGACACACGTTATGTAACAATATACAACCATATAACGACCGATAACGTACAGTAGTCTTAGTTGTTTATAGTATGTTCTGACATAGCAACAAGCAACCATATTTTTATAATAATTCTTCGTTAGCAATGAAGAGTAGAAACAGTTGGTTATAAAAATGCCGAGGTATGAATTAATTTAAGGTCAAATATTTTAACGATACGCATCCGCGGCTCTCAATTATGGAATCGTACATTATTGCCTTATTTGTGACGGCCGCAACGAGAAAAATAAAAATTCATTGCGGATGGCGTGATAAAGGTAATGCATAAATAATTGCGGCTCGCTATTACTCACAGTTAAAAGAGCACTTGTATAACAATCATCTGAGTTTTCTTAATTTCCAATGTCCAAACGCTGTATTCTTTGAATTAATAGTTATATGCCTTCTTTTCACGCATTCATTTTGAACTATAAAGATGGTTCAAAATAATGACGTCGAGCTCGAAAAAATAAAAATGGATGTTTTCCTTCTACAAATCGCCATGACAATATGAAATAACAATAAAATATACACGATCAACAAAATATCAAATCTTTAAATCAAGATTTACATTTACATTTTCAATTATAAACGTTTAGCAAAAAAAAGGAGGAGAGAAAAAGAAAAAAGAAAGAAGGAAAATAAGATTAAATACAATATTAACAGAATCAGTAGCGGATTTACATATCAGGGGGCCTTAGGGCACTAAAGGGTCGGGGCGCTATGGCCTATGCAACTTTTTTCTCTTTTTATTATTAAAAAACTATAAATCATATTCGGCCAGAATTGGAAAAATCTAAACTATCTATATTTTGAGGCTTAAAGTTCTTTACAATATAATTAATCTATCTAAACTGATTTGATTTGAGAACTGGTCATATTCTACATATGATTTATGCTTCAAAATAATTTTAAATAACTTATAATTTAATAATATATTGTTGTTAGTGTATACAAGCCAGGAGACAAATTTCACCAATCGATATCCCAAAAAAACCCTAGAAAACAAGTCTCGTTTACCGCCAATTTTTTTTTTTTTTTTGCTTGATGAGATTGACTTCCTAAGCCTATGCAATCATGTTTCTTATCTCGCGGAAAACGGAGACCGTAAGAAATATTAAAAGTTTAAATTTACATACTAGTTAACGTAAAAGTAAACAAATTTTGAAAAGTGAATTAATTTACACACTGGGCTAGCTACAAATAATGCATTTCTGTAATTATTTTAATTGTTATTTATTTTCGAAACACTTGCAATTGTACAGCATAATTCCATTTGAAACAATATTTTAGTCGATAAAAATGGTAATTTATATTCATTAGACTCATTAGAGCATAAATTGACTACGCATTTCGTATGTTGGTAGTGTAATCAATATTATATAAAACAGGATATAAAACATAATGTTCTACATGGATGTTTTGCAAAAAATTATTATACCTACATTTTTCGAATAAACAACTATTATTTTAATGGAAAACCACTTATTGGTTTATCTATATGTGTAGATTCTGTGCCCATCTGTATGATCTGTAACGTAAATCAGTAGCGTCGGTAAAAACTTAAAGATGTTCTATTATACAAGTGGGCCAACGAAAACAGTCCAGCTTGTTTTTTCGACTTTTTGATAAATTTACAAAAAAATGCTCGAACAGGTCAATTTTTGTTTTAAAGGGGACACTTGATTTAGCTATTTTCAATGTGGGGGGGGGGCTGTCACCCTAATAATTTTAAAAGCGAATAGGGGTTAAACGATACGTTTTTTTAAAGTCTATAATTTTTTTGATACAACGGTTTTTTATTTTTGAAATTCGAACCAGTAGTTTTTGAAAATTGCGTTTTAAAAATTCATTATCTAAAAAATAAGTACTTGCATTTTAAATGTTGAAAATGTTCACCACCGGCTTCCATACAATAGTAGAGACACTGTTCAAAATGTTGTCTGACATCTGTAGCATTTCGGAAGTAATTTGACTGCATTCGTCTGTAATACGTTGTCGTAGTTCTTGTATAGAATTTGGTTGGTTTACATAAATTTTACTGTTTAAATAACCCCATAAATAGAAATCAAGGGGTGATCTAGATGGCCCTTCAGTAGGGCCTCTCCTTCCACTCAACCAGGAAGCCTTTCATCTAAAAACTCTCTCACTTGTATTGCAAAGTGAGGGGTGCACCATTTTGTTGAAATGATGAAATGATCTTCAAGATATCGGTTATCGATTCTTCCTGGTCGATGGATTGGAAGGGGAGGCCCTACTGAATGGCCACCCAGATCACTAGACTTATCACCCCTTGATTTTGTAATTTAAAGAATAAAATTTATGCAGCCCAATCAAATTCTATACAAGAACTACGACAACGTATTTTACAGACGAATGCAGTCAAGTTACTTCCGAAATGCTGCAGAATGTCCGACAACATTTTGAATAGTGTCTCTACTATTGTATGGAAGCCGGTGGTGAACATTTTCAACATTTAATCCGTTAACATGCAAGTACCTATTTTTTAGATAATAAAATTTTAAAACGCTATTATTCAAAAACTACTGGTTCGAATTTCAAAAATAAAAAACAATAAAATTATTAAAAAACCTATCGTTTAACCCCTGTTCCATTTAAAATTATTGGGGTGACACCCTTAAGTGGGGGTTAAGGGTTGATGTAACCCGAGTGAAAATAGCTAAATCAAGTGTCCCCTTTAAAACAAAAATTGGCCTGTTCGAGCATTTTTTTGTAAATTGACTAAAAAGTCCGTAAGAACTAATTTAATTTCTTATGGTCATTACAGATTTCCGTTTCGGGACGATACAAATATGCACAGAATTGGCCCATAACTTTTATCGCTACGAGATGTTTATTGGCATCGAAAAATATTGAAAATGACTAGGATGACAAGAGAATTCTTTTCTAAAGGGGGGATATATTTGAGGTAGACGGGTTGTGTATTGTATGTATGCGGCGATGACATGCTGTACATATGCAGTTACTTGTATGCATTTAAAACAAAATTGTTAATAAGCGTACGCCAACTTCGACTCCGAATTTTACTGCATCATTTCATGCTGGTGTTTTAATTTGTTACCTAACAAACCTCACAACGATAATAAATATTGACTCATTAATTTTCAATGGCCCCATCGTTAAATTTTCCCTGTACATATCATCGTTTTATTAATTGCTCTATTGAATTGTTTACGTCATTTTCATATTCATAGATTTGTCAATTGTCTTTGATGATAGTTTCGCCTCTTTGCAATCATATTTGCATTGCTTCTATTCCCGTCAACACCTAAAATGTGCAATCAGTATTTTCATACATCGTTATTCACACTTCATCGCATCCTAGTTTAAAAAAACAATAAGATGCTAAAATTACATCAGCATTCTATTTTGCAAAATTTGCTCAAAATAGAGTAAATAGTTTTTAACAGAATCCATGTGAAAACAGCGCAACAATAAAACTCAACAACTGAGACTGACACTTTTTTTATGTGAACCTTTACAAAAGGTAGGTACGTTCTTGACGTAAAAATTATAGTGATGTAAAACACATAGGTATTCCGCTTACAAATTTACGGTACGTTGCGACCTATTATCGGAGCACGGTTTATTTAGTCGACTGGTTTTGATTAAAAACTTACTCAGTTCTATAATTATGATTTTTCGCTTTAAGCATTAAGCACATTAGCGCGGAATGGAATGGAATGGAATGGAACAGAATGGAAATATCGTCGTACATGTAATTAAACGTGGAAGTTCCAAGCTGTTCCATTCCTTTCCGTTTCGTGCTAGTGTGACCATCCACGTTTAATTACATGTACGACGATATTTCCATTCTGTTCCATTCCATTCCATTCCGTGCTAATATGCTTGCTGCTTTAGATGTAAACATGGGTACCTATGTGTATATTATCCTTAATTTTTCGAAATTATGCAGGGTATCTAAAAATAAGTCGAAAAACTGTACTAGTTTAAATACCTAAAACAAAGATTCATCTATAATGTTCCTAAAGAGGTAAGTTTTAACTATTGTTTGAATTTCCAAAAAGACAACCAAGCAAAACTTGGCTCCATAGTGTGCAATGTGGTAAACATAATTTTCTTTAAATTTGGACAAGTTTTTATTTAAAATGTTAGTCGTCATAAAAAGACAAAAATTAAAATAATCAAATAAATCAAAAAATATCAACAAGGACTTTTGGAAAAATTTACATAAAGCCGACTTAAATAAAAACTATGTCATTTTTGTAAAAGAATTCACATAGCGTCGCTTCATATAAATACACATAAAACAAACTGTTGCAGATATAATTTTTACTTTTAAGAATCCCAATTAAGGAATTTTGTTTATTACATTTTTATTTTATTTTGATTAATGACAAATTCTTAGCCGTAATAGCTTGAAATTAAACATTTCTTTTTATTCTTGAGGATACAACCAATAAAAAGAATTTACATGTAATAAAAATGTTTATTACGACAGTTTTTTAAGTAATAAATATATTGTGTGGTATACGCTATTGTGTTAGCAAGTCATGTATGTGAAGTATCAAATATCAAATGAAATAATATGATTATACAAAAAAAGGGGTGGTATAAATTTTTTTTATCTAGATAAATAGAGTAGTTGCAAGTGATTGCAAATAAATTCATCAGTTGGTGTATATAAACATATATATTTACAACTGTTTGTTTTTCAATCTCTGTGTTAAATTAGTAATTAACGTAATTAAAAAAAAGTGTTTTGATTACTCTAGACCTGGTGAAATACGAGATAACTTGTCTAATCGATGAATAAATAATATATGTTACAAATAACCAGATAACATATTTTATAATTTTGTTTATTTATTTTCTTCATTTTTCATTTTTTATACGATTACTTTTTTCTCATTTTTTCTAGTTTGGTCCCGCATTTTCAAGGAACATAAAATTTATGCACAAAAATTCATATTGAATGTTGAGGTTTTTCGATCGTTTTTACATTTGCCCTATTTTTTAACAGTTTCTGGTCATGTGTTACACATATTTTTTTGTGTCGACGTACAAAATCTTTAGCAGGGTAGTTTTATTTAAACATTGTTAAAAGAGCACGCAATTAAAAGTTAGCTAGTTGAAATGTTGTAAATTTTGTCGTATAGGCCGGCCACACACGTTCAGTTTCAACTGACAGTTTGAACTGTTCAGTTCAACTGTACAGTTTAATCTCTACGGGTGTGGGTATTTCATACATAACATGTATGGCCAATTTTTAATTTTCATAGAGATTTTTCAAAAATTCATACTTTTCAATGTCAGACTTAAATGGGGTTATATTATGGGATTGCTGGTCTAGTAAATAGGCTAGAAACCTCAAGGTCTTGGGTTCAAGTCTTAGTGGCGGACATTGTAAATTTATAAGTATCACAGTTATAAATTTTCAATGTTAGTGACTTTGAATTGGCCTTCCGACCGACTATTATTCTGATTACGTTTTCTACGTTTCCCTAATCCTTGCAGCGTATGCTGGAATAGGCTTTAACATCTGTAGGACGGTCGTGGCCGTAACCAAACCCCTCCCTCTCAGTCCAGATAAGTTCTTCGAGCTTTGGAGTGGTACGCAAAAATGAACATCTGACCTTGAAAAGTATGAATTTTTGAAAAATCTGTATGAAAATAAAAATTGACCATACATGTTACATATTGTTGAAAAGGGAATAAAATTCTCTTTTTAGTTAAGCCACAGCCAACTATGAGTTCCATATAAAAAATTAAAACTTTATGTAACAACTCGAATTTGGAGAACTTTTTCAAAAAACTAACAACGCCACTGCATTATCAAAAAAGTGCCGGAAGAACGTGGACATTAGTTTCCTTCATTCCCATTTTCGTATCTCTGACAGCAAGAGTTATCGAGGAAATACGCTTAAGTGGGCCACCCGGTATATTGACTGAAAGATATCATTATTTTCAATATGGGCAAATAAGTATTTATTCTACAAGAAAAAATTATTTCTTTAAAGACATTTCTTTTGAATTATTATTTGATAGTCCAGTCATTTTGCCCGAAAATAGGCTGTGAATTAGAAAATGAACCTAGCAAGCCAATTTTTTTATATGTTGTTGGAGGTGGTCAGGAGTGCCTAATTTGAAGTTTTCGACCGAAACCCTTATGTGCATTTTCCGCTATTTTGAAAATAAGGGTGGATTTTTGTTTCTGTTGTAACTCGGCTCCTCGTCGGTCTACGGGGAAGTTGTGCGGTTACTTTTTGTTGCTTTTTCACCTAACATTGTCCGTTCTTGAGATATCGGCGAAAATAGGACAAAATTTGGGTTTTCATTTTTTCTTCTTTATTGTTCGGGTGTTTTAAATCGTTCGGCCAATGTCGGGCCGAAGGGGCGCGGCTGTCGCTACCCCCTACTTGCCCTTGTTTAGTTTTGTAAGTAATTTAAGTTTAAGTCAAGTCTTGTAACATTTTTCGATGAATAAACATATAAAACGAGCCCTCACTGGTCCTTCGAGAAATTAATTCAAAATCGAACCGCATTATACTATATCACCAAACATTTATCGTCACGCGTAGCGAAAAAATGTTTAGTGTCAAACTTGTAGAGCACATTCTAACCTACAATTAGAATTTCTTGTTTTCCCTCCATCTTCAAATTTACGAGTTTTAGTGCGCCGCAAAGTCGGCAAGTCCGTGCGAAGTTTCAATCATTCCGCTAGCGCGTGTAATTCATCGAACTTCGTCTTTAATTCTTGACTTTAAAAACTTTGGTTTGGGGGCACTCCACCCTGCAGGTACCATAATGAGTGATATTACGACAAGAAAAATCAAAAACGTCCCATCAAAAAAAGTCAAACAAATATTATTACTCATGGAATATTGAAAGCAATATTTTGTTTCACTGCTAGATAGAAAATGAAACGATCTTTCCGAAAATGTAACATTTGACCCCCGTTGCCATTTAAATTTTTTGAGTTGCCCCCCGTTACGCCGCCATTGGTTGGGATAGAAGGTAAATTTATGCCAAAAGATGGGGATTTAAAAATAAAAATTGACCTGTCCGAGGGAAATTGCTAACATGCAGGGATAAAAATGTAACGAATTTTATTCCATACTTTACACTCGTACTGTACACAATCGGAAAGATCGAAACTTCGCACAGACTTGCCGACTTGTCGACTTTGCGGCGCGCTAGAACTCGTAATTTTGAAGATGGAGGGAAAACAAGAATATCGAATTGTAGGTTAGAACGTGTTCTAGAAGTTTGACAATAAACATTATTTCGCTATGCGTGACGATAAAGAAGAAAAAAAAAATGAAAACCGAGTTCGTACCCCAAATTTTGTCCTAGTTTCGCCGATATCTCGAGAACGCACAATGTTAGGTGAAAAAGTCATATGACACAAATTGTAAAGAATAAAAAAGAAACAAAAAGTAATGTTCCAACTTTCCCGTAGACCGACGAGGAGCCGAGTTACAACGGAAACAAAAATCCACCCTTATTTTCAAAATGCTTGCTAAGTTCATTTTCTAATTCAAATGTATATAATGACTGGACTATGATTATATTTTTAAACAAAGAAATGCTTATTTTATTCAAGAGTACGTTCTCTTTTAAGGAAACTAGAACTTGTTTGTCACAAAGTTTTAATTGTCAAATCTGAATAATCCTTATGTTACATATCAACATTGTTATTATTTTATTTAAAGGAATGTTTATTAATGATAAAGTTCAAACATTTTAGTTACTTGTGTTAAATGTATAATTTAATTGAAATGGTTGTTTATTGTACATTTCTATTAGCTGCGTAATGTGAGGTTGTATGTTGATACCAAAGTTGTTACTATTTAAATTGTATTAATTACCCAAAACTTGTTACAACTACCTGTCAACTAATTTGCCCGACGCTACACCTGAGTTACCAGTTCTTGAGTCCTTTTTTGCCAGTGGAGGCACATAATAGGTCTCGTTACTTTCCGAAGAAAATAATTCTATAATCTTAGATGCCAACTGTTCCAGCTGTTGATACTGCTAAAACATACAGTACTTATACATGTTTATAAGTTAATATGTAATTTACCTATTATAGCTTTGGAAAATACGATGCGCATCCAGAAAGTAGTACCCGTATTGCTTTTATACAAAAACTATTTATTAAATTAACAACAATTATTTATTGTTATAAACTACAAACATGGACTTATTTTTCCATATAGTTTCGGGAAACCAAACATCAAGAACCTCTATATAAACATAAACTACATTTTTTATTTTCTTATTACAAATATTTATCACACTAAAATTAAAGTGCATTTCCGTATAATTTAATATCATAGCATAGTTTTGAATTACGATAACTTCAATTTCATTTTTGCAGATGCACCTACAGTTCAGAGCAAATATCGGCGTAAAGAGAATTAATTATGATATTAAAGTTCGCTTTTCATACTAAAATTTTATACGCTAATAAAACAACGAACGTTTATTTAAACCGGCAATGCACAGTAAATATATCATCTTAGCGTAATATGAAGAAAACCGCAAATAAATGATAGGCGCTCACAGAGGGGGACTGTTATTTAAAACAATCTAGTAAAGTTAATTAATTAGTTTTTATTATTTTGATACCAAATAGCACTAGGATGAAAATATTTCATGTGGTGGTATTTCGAAATGAGGATTTCTAAATTTTATGAATATAAATATATGTTTTAACATTGAATACACGGCGTTCTTATTAACCAGTTTGTATTTTAACCTCTTCATTAATAATCTCCTCGAGATATGTAAGTTATTCGCCGACAGGAAATTAACATTCGAAACACCAGGTTAAGAGTAGAAGCAATATTTTATATAAAGCTTCGTTTGAAGATTTCTTTCTTGTGTTTGTGAATTGAAAGAAAATTGCTACTACGTGTATTCACAGTGTGTGTCTGATGCCGTATACAGATTTTATTGTAAAGGTAAGGCGGCTGTTTTGTAGTAGAGCACGTTCCAGAAGAATATTGCAGAATGGAGCAAGCGTCTATTCTTCATGTTAAGTAATCCATTATCTTTCATAACATGAGAGGTACCTACTCTTCTGTCTAATCCATAAATTAATCTCATACACGAGTTCTGCATACGCATACGCTAACGCCCTTTTGTGTAATGCAACTGTGATAGATTAGATTCCCAAAGTTGAAGTGAGCGAGCGCTTCACAGAACAAATATTTGGTACCGGAATCAACTAGCTGCCTGTTTACAAAGATAGATTTAAGAGAAATCATGGCACGCTTGACAAGGATCGAGGTGTAGGCATGAAAGCGCATATCCGAATCCAAAGATATCCCTAAATTTTTAGCACAATCAGCTGGCGTTACAGATTCGAATGTCCAACACACATTTAAAATAATTACGTAGTTTTTTCGGCCCAAACACTACCGCATGAGTTTTAGTAGGATTGAAAACCAGTTTGTGCTGGACTGCCAAGGTTCAAAGCCTATTTAAATATTCATTAATTCTTTGTTGCACTGTTAGAAAGTTTGATAGGTCAAACGACGAATACACTTGCATGTTATGTGCATATAAGTGCACCTTGCAATGCTCTATCACATCAGGTAATTTCGCGGTATACAGAGAGAAAAACAGTGTGCTCAGAATAGCACCCTGCGGGTCTCCATTACTTATTGGTCCAGCATGTGAAAACTGGCTATCTAGTGCTACCTGTTGAACGCAACCGGATAGGTAGGATTTCAGTAAAAAAGAGCAGTGGGTCCCAATCCAGTCGACTTCAGTACTGACAGTATGATGAATAGTATCAAATGCTTTACTGAAGTCAAGTAGGATGAGTACGGTGTTGTTACGCTCATCAATTGCAGGTATATTGTCGTCAGTAATAAGCGCGAGGGAAGATGTGCAACTATGGGAAGGACGAAAGCCAGACTGCCGTTCGGGCAAGATATTATAAAGGCCTATTTGTTGTCTAAGCTGGGCTTCAATAATTTTCTCAAATACTTTACCTAGAGCAGGCAATATGCTTATCGGCCTTAGGTCCTTTATGTCCTCTATGTTCGTCTTCTTTGTAACGGGCTAAATGTATGAAAGTTTCCAGGCAGAGGGGTATTTGAAATTCTCAAGGCAGCTGTTGAATATGTGGACAATATAATCAATTAATAAGGGAACGCAAATATGGAGCATCTTAGCATAAATAGCATCAGCCCCCATTGCATTGCTTTATTATTATAATCAATATCTAAAACAACAACCAAACAGCAGATCTATAAATATGTATTACTCATGAAGTCATGAAGCGATTTATCGCATTTAGGTCTGGTTTAGACCTAAGAATTTAACTGCAAGATTGTACAAATTCTTGCAATCTGAATGCGTGCTTTCCCGCTATAAATACTACACTACACATAAATACAGCACTGATTTCAGATTTACACACTCAGTTTTGTTTGCAATAATTAATCTTTGCAGTTATATTATCTAGAACAGGCCTAAATTGAACAATAAGAATTTTAAAAAATACTTCAACATGGCTGTAACAGATTCTCGTGCTCACGACTTTATACAAAAATGTCGTTTTCCATTGAACACTATAATTCATTCGCCATTTTACAAACAAAAATTTGTATGTTTTTCGATGTTAATAAAATTATATATATACTAAGTGACATAGAAAAAAGAACACCCTGTAATAATTATTTTATTTGAACAATTTTTACTATACAAGTATGTTCGAGTTCGACTAATAAATTAACAAAATTTAATAAAAATTAAACTGATAACTTCTTCAAAAAAATTAATAATGTGTTGCGCCACCATAATGTCTTATACACTCATTAACACGTCTGGGCATACTTCTAATAAGGTGATCGATTTCCTCCTGAGGTATATCATCCCACGCTATCTGTAACTCGTGCTGCAGAGCCGCTAGAGTT
>JAFFZR010017303.1:0-11385 GCA_018397195.1 Lethrus apterus | reverse complement strand
TACAGGCTGTGCCATTAAAAAAAAATGAGAAAAATGAAGACGAGTGTCTCCTAATGTCGTAAAGAATTTTAAACACCCTGTATATTGCAATGACACAAAACTTTATCTGAAGCATCCGTCAACCCTTGCTAAAAGATATGCCAAATAAACACTCTTAAATTTAACATTTGTAACAGCAGCGGTTTCTTTAAAATTAGTACGTAAAATTAAGTTTTTTGAAGTAATCGTTAATTACGGCGGAATGCATGAATCAATTCAAAAAAAAGTTAGATATCAATAGATACCCCCAAAACACTTCGAACTATGAAAACAGATACTAGGTGTCCCATTTAAAAAAATGGCACGCGACCACACAGATCTTTTTCGGGATAGCCTGTATATTCAAAAATAATTTCCTAAAATGCTCATTTATCTCTAGTTAAACGATTGCTTTAGTAGAAATCCCTAAGTGTAACAGGAAATGAGAAATGGAAGAACGGAGCTAATATGCAGGACCCTGTATACAAATCGAATGATACAAAAGCAATATTAAATTTTTTGTTTGAATTATGTACGTTCGTTCTATTCAAATAATAGTTTGGGAAACGGCTCTTTAGCAAAAATAAACTGATTACAAGACATACGAAACGTGCATCCAAGAATATTATCAATTGTTTCTTTTGCATTTATAAACAGAGATTATTTTGTTATAATTGTGATAGTACAGGTATTTAATGTACTTACACGCGTATATCGACAAAATAATATGATCATTAATCTATTTACGACGAAATTAAACGATTTTTTTTTAAATAATTGAAATTTAATGGTTTATATTAAATACAATAGGCATTATTAAAAAATAAACATATATTATTATTATGATCAAAGGTACAGAGATTTTTTGAGCTATTATTTCTTAAGGTGTAAATTTTTTTTTACCACTTCAGCGTAAGTAAGCACTCGCTTCTCTCTATTGTGGCCGTTCCAACGGGAGTCGTTGTTGAATGGTCTCCAGTTCTTATCTTCCTTTTTCTTCGTTGCGTCTTCTGTATTAACCTCTTTTTCGTCGATTTTCTTAATGTTTCTTATTTTCAACATTTTGTTCAAATTTACCGGCACTGGTGGGGGCTTTTCTTGAAAATATGTCAAATTCAATAGTTTACGGGGCCTCGTTACCTCTGAAACCTCTTCGTCCTCCAAACCGTGATTTAGCAAACAAAACTTAAAAAATTCCCTTTCGAGTGGATCCATGTTGAAAAAAAAGAAGCTTGCGTTGATTATGCGCACTACGATAGTGTTCTGAAAACTGTCAGTTCTAGTTGTCGCGGAGTACAGTGATGTACTATAAGAGTCACAGGAGAAGGGATAGCTTGTCGGGTTGCATATATAACGTTTTAAACTTTGTGACGTAACGGTGTCTATATAATAGAATAGAAATATTCAGCTGGCTTTGACAGAAAATTATAGCCAAACAAATTATTCCGAATGCCATTTGAAAATGCATTTTTAAACAAACCGCACATTATCCTACTATAAAATTTTATGCAAAATAATTGGATTATTCTAACATAAATTATTTATTTATTTATACATAGAAGAAATAAACGCTAAAAAACAAAAATTATATTTATATTCAATGCAGAGAAGAAAACCAGCATTTAAATAAGAGGAAAAAACAGTGGAATGAGTAAAATATATGAAATACTACAAACTGAAACAATAGTCAAAGTATTCAAACACAGAAAGAGTGGAAGTTAAATAGTAAACGGAGAACAGAGGAAAAAAAGTAACCTCTACACTTAAATTATAGCGTTTTCCATTGGACTGCCATAGAGCACTCGAAAAATAGCAAAACGCTCTGAGCGAATGCAAACGGGAGCATATAGAGGGCAGAGCCAATGGAACATAAAATTCAGTCAGCAAATTGTCGGTTTGAGGTTATAAGTATAAATATATGAAAATATTTCACCAGGGTGCTCACCTGAGATACATAATTGCTGTATGTAATGTTGAAATACTTTATATTATTGTTTTAAATTGGATACCTTTAGGTGAATGGGATGAAAATGAAACAAAATATTTATTACATAGTAAAGTGAAATAAAATTATAGTAGGAATACCAATATATGTTTTTCTGCTGTTTCGACTTGTTTACCTCCATGGTCACATATTTTAGGATAGAATGGAGAATTTTCAAATTGATTTATTAATAAAGTTGTATATCTCTGTAGTCTAAAATGTTTTTTAAACTGAAATGATAATAATCTTGATATACCAACTAATTAAACAAATATTTATGATTGTGAACTTGTCTCAGAATCAGACATTTTATCTACAACTTCAGTTATAAATTTTTTTATTTTTTGTATCTTCTCCGGCAAAGAAATACCCTCAAGTTCGTCTTTGCTTGAAGATGAATTTAATAAATCCATCAACAAATACATTTTTTCACTCTCAGCTGATTCAGCCATGTTTGCACTAGTTTTGACTCTTCCTCGCTAGCAAGAGTCATAAATCTTGCTCTAAGAGCAACTCTAACTGCTCTGCATTTGCCAATGGAACATATACAATTGCTCCCAATATGCCAATGGAACGTAAATTTTGCTCTGAGAGTGCTCTAGAGTTACCAATGGAAAACGCTATTAGAAATAGGCTACTTGATCTACTCAACATTGGCAATTCGTAAACGATAAGATATAAAGGATTGTTCAAACGAAAGAAAATGTACTGTAGGACAAAGCTGACTAGCTGGTGAAAAGATAATTTGAAGCAGTTGAAAAGTTTGCGAGTTATAAATAAAAGATCAAAATTGGAAGTTTTGATTTTTTTTCTAGTAATGAAGTCAATTTTAAATCTATCCCAAAATTCAAATACAGTGAAACCATTTAAAATTGTTTGTCAGCTGTGCTCTCCTTTCGCTTTCGAATAGTATTTTTTTTTATTATTATTTTGAATGAAGTATCATTCTCCGGACTACGGTTTTTCGTTTCATTTGTAACCTAACAATTAAATTCATCTGTTGTAACCTTAATTTTCAACGTCTTGTAACGCCCATTATCATCGTAACTCTATAGTCTATATGAAATGTATGTAGATATTTTGATAAAGGTGTAGTTAATTTGCAAATAAATAAATGCTGTAAAAATAGATTCGTATTATAATAAGGCATTTTTGAAAAATCAGGCGTTCGCTTCTCAATCAAGTGTATTTTTTTTTAATTTTTCATTTTTTTCGAGAGAAAGAATCACATCAACATGTAAAGAAATTGGATAGATTTAGGCGATACTTGGTGAAACTCCATAATCACAAAATAAAAACACAAAGATTGTTGTTTGGTTTCACTTTATTTGTTGTATTGCTACGACAATCAGGTAGATGAATGTATAATAATGCAAGAGAACAAGAACTTATACGGGCTGTCCCAGATAGTGTTCTCACTATTGGGATCTCGTAAACTGTAAGAGATAGAGAGTTGGTTAAATGAGACAAAATGTGCGCAACATCATGCGTACTTACTAAAAAAAAGAAACATTCAAAATAATGGTCGGTATGGACGCTACACGCAAAAAAAGAAAAAATGGCATTTTAAATTTTCGCTTGTAGCCCAGTTCGATGAAAAGATACCGGAATAGTATTTTAACATTGTTAAGGTACTTTTACTAATCTAAATAGCTTTTATAATTTTTGAGATTTCATAGCTAACTTTCTTATTTTAAATACAAATCGTAGGTAGCTTTGATTGTACCTAAAAGAACATAACATGCTGTTTTCAATAATATATAACACTTTGGGTTTATTTGTAGAAATGCAAGTAAACAAAAAAATATGCGAATTATTCTAATAATTTTGTTATTTCTACAAATAAACCCAAAGTGTTATACATTATTGAAAACAGCAAGATATGTTCTTTTAGATACAATCAAAGCCACCTACGATTTGTATTTAAAATAAGTAAGTTAGCTATGAAATCTCAAAAATTATAAAAGCTATTTAGATTAGAGTAACATATTCGAAATCTACGTAAAAAAGTACCTTAGTAATGTTAAAATACTATTCCGGTATCTTTTCATCGAGCTGAGCTACAAGCGAAATTTTAAAATGATATTTTTTCTTTTTTTTGCGTGTAGCGTCCATACCGACCATTATTTTGAATGTTTCTTTTTTTTAGTAAGTAGGCCATGATGTTGCGCACATTTTGTCTCATTAACCAACTCTCTATCTCTTACAGTTTACGAGATCCCAATAGTGAGAACACTATCTGGGACAGCCTATATTCAGGGTGAGTCATAACGTACGGAGGAGATTGCAAGGGTAGTAATATGAGATCAAAATAGATACTTTTTCTTAGTAAACTTTTGACCAAAGATCAACAATAAGAAGTTTTTTTTTTTAATTTAAACATTTTAAAAACAATTAAATAGCTGCAACTTTCATGTTTTTAATTTTTTAATTTTACATTTTATAAATAACAATCAGGTATAATTTAAATTTAAAATGTCAGTTACTAGCATAGTTTGTACATAATGTTCATTAATCGATTTAACTTTAACTTTTGTTGTTTTGGTCAAAAGTTTACTAAGAAAACATATTTATTTTATTTAGTCTCCTCCCAAGCCCCTTGTAGAAATTTAGCTAAATATCTCATTAATAGTGTGGCGAAATTACATTAATATTAATGGTTGGCGTCGACGAATAAAATGGTCGCTAGGGTCGCGAATAAACAAGAAAAATAGATAGAATATTGTCAGATACTTTTGTATTAGCGTTTAATTAAACCATATTGTTCTTTTTCGGTTCTTCTATATTTACATTTAGTTCTATCATTATTTATTTAACGAAACGCTAAAGTGGTGACCCCGACGTGATTGTGCCAACGTGTAATGTGGCGAAATCACATTAATATTAATGGTTGGCGTCGACGAATAAAATGGTCGCTAGGGTCGCGAATAAACAAGAAAAATAGATAGAATATTGTCAGATACTTTTGTATTAGCGTTTAATTAAACCATATCGTTCTTTTTCGGTTCTTCTGTATTTACATTTAGTTCTATCGTTATTTATTTAACGAAACGCTAAAAATAGTATCATACAATATACCAATTTTAAATCTAAGTTCAGTGTAAAAAACTCGTCAGACCTAGTTCAAAAAATTTCGCAAGTACCAATTCCTCCTAATTGTAAACTCGTTTCATAAAGTGAAACCAAACAATAATTTTTGTGTTTTTATTTTGTGATGTAAAGAAATGTTTGAATTATTAAAATAACCGACAATATTCATTATAATTGAAAACTGATCTCTCACTGAAACATCTTGTATCCAATTGTACAAAAGTATGCCTGCTTCACGTAATACTTCATCTGAAATATTTTTTTGTCTTTGATCAAACTGCTACAATGAAGCGAAGAACACACCGACGCGATCACGATAGCGATGACGGTGGCGATCGGACTCTTCTGCAGCAAACAAGTGAACCCCACATGTACTGCTGCGACTTACCGGCGAACACTCGTGGCATATGCAGCGATCGGGGTCGCCTAGTAATCGGCGTTTGCGGATGCTGCATGTTACATTAATCGTGCATGTATCATGGACAATTTCACCGAGAAATTTATAGAAACATAGGGAATTACTTGATCTGTTGCACCCTGATTACAAAAATGTTCGGTTAAAAAATAAAATATGGAATGCGATGTCAGCAATAATGCTGCAAGGAGCAGTGCTTCTTATTCTTCTTCTAAACTACACATTTCTATTTATTTAACACTACAGTTCTTCACTGGCTGTGCATTAATAAATATAGACGCGTAAATACATATTGGTTTAAAAATTAAACGGGGCGATTGTGGTCGCCGCCGCGCCTGTGTACGCTCTCGATCGCCATCGCCATCTTACCGCTATCGTATTGTGATCGTGGACGCGTCGCGTCGCTGTGTTATTCGCTTAATAGTAAATATTTGTTTTTTAATCGATAATTGAGTTATTGTATGACAAACAATAATTTTAAGAACCATTTTTTCTTATTAATCTTTCTTGATGCAGGTGGCAGAGAATTATCTTCTGAATTAGATGAAAATAACTAAATATAACCTTTTGGTTTATTAATTTTGTCCATTTGTTTTTTTTTTTTTTTTAATAACCGTTATCACAGTGGTAGAACCGCGTTACACAAGCCCACTGGGAAAATTCCCAACGTCCATAAATTACCTAATCCGCCTATCTATGACACTACTGGATTATTGAATGTGTAAACATCCGCCAAATGTGGATGCTTCTAAATTTTAAATACGTAAATTTATTAATGAGAAATAAGGAATTTTGATTTTGATTTTTATTAATTTTGATGAAAAAGGAAAATTTAAGAATTATTATTGAATTAATTATGATGGAGCAAAATTATATTTGAATAATGTAAAAATTATAAATGCAAGTTGTTGATTAATATTTCATATTTGTAATTTGAAATTTTCCATTATTAGACTTCCAGGAATAAAGTCGCCTGGTTAGTTATTATTTTATTTATATTGGCGTACAACAGGACTTTCAATAAATATAATTGTTGACGACTCAAAGACGTGGGAATAACTCAAATAGGACGCACTGGATAAGTCACAATTCGGGGGAAAAACGAGACTTTGGACCAATGAGAGTAAAACTAGGGGCGTGTTTTTTGACGTCACAACCGAGGCTATAAATATCAGCAACGGAAGAAAATTTTCTAATTCCCGGGGAGATCTTGACCGACTCCGCTAGTACCTAGTCCGTCGTGGCGCAACCACTTAAAAACTGCTAAAGATCATGGGGGAATTCCCGGTTTAGAGTCACCGGTAAAAACGACGATTGTCCGGTAGCTATACGACGACACTGTCGGCTACCATGTGAAATCGCTAAGACGATGCGTCAGGTTTATGTGTGTCTACGAGTTGTAAAAGTAAAAAGCATTTGTGAAAAGTGCAACGTATTCCGTGAAGGAAGGAAAAGTCCGCATGAAATAAGTCTGCGAGCCTAAGTAAAATCTAAGGGAATATTACGATTAAAGAAACGGAAAGTAATTGTGTTTCAATCTTGTCATAAAGAGTACACAAACCCAGTTTTGAACCACTCGATGAAACATTTTTCATGACAATCTTGAGTAATTCTCTGACATATACTTATATCAGCATATCTTCACGTCCGAAACGTGACTTCAGGCTGTCCACTGCCTTAGGATAATTTTCCCGTGTAGGAGGAAAACTTTCTACTAGTTCCCTGGCTCTGGAACCAATTACAGTGGCTTGCAAAAGATACTGAAACTTGTCTTCAGCGGTAAGAACCTCGTCTTCATGTATTTTTTTGAATTGACTCCAGAAAGGAAGCCAATCCTTTATATCGCCACTGAATTTCATAATTTCAACTGCAGGCAATTTTAACTTCTTTGTTGAAGCTTGAGTAAGTTCCCCAGATGACCTTGCAGTTACCGCATCTTTGGTATGTAATTTGTGAGTACACTCATGTCCAATTTTACAAATTTACTGATATACTTTTCGCAACCTGTGGGTTCCATTGTTAAAATATCTTCCGAAACATCTTCATTCAACATGGCTTCAAAGATTTGTTTATCAATTTCTTTCAAAGATATCTCTTTCTGTTGCAATACGCACCAAGCAGCTTCAACTTCTGGTAGACTAATTACTTCTGCATGCAATAATGTTTCTAAAGTGTTCGCGCCTCGTGTAAACATAGTACGCCTCACACTACATTTTTTCAATTGTTCTATAATTTGTCTCTTCAACGTTCAACTTGGTTCAAAACACGAATTAACCAGACTACGTTTATGAACAATTTTTCACAAAATACCTTGTCCTGTCACGGTCGCCAATAATGTTGTGTCCAGGTATAAATGACTAACCGTCTTTTACCCTAAAACGCAGATTCTTCACGTTCACCACAAAACAACTAAATATCGTACTTGTATACGAACGTGTATTAATTAATTGATACAAGGTATTTTACATGTATTTATACATATGACACTTTTGTTATTATTTTTTCAGTCATTCATAGCAACTAACGATATAGCGATTAAATTAAATTTAAATTAAAACTGTCTGCAACAACATTATTGGCTTTACCGACCGTCTCTGAATTCTAGAAATGGATGTATTGCGGACCCACTGATAGTGTCAAATATCATAGGGGGCAAACCGCCCCCTTAGAGTACATATTTCGGTGTAGTATGAAAACGTAAATTTGCAAGCTGGGCTATAAAATCGAACTTTAAATTAGGCGTTGAGATACACTGTTAACATAAATTGTAATATTACAAAAGCAACCAGATAAAATATTTGCAAAAATACAAATTAAAAAATAATATTCTTCTTTGTCTTAAACTACAACGGCGCCTGTATCAATGATCATCTCGAAACAATTCCGCTTTGACGGAAATCCATCATACATTTTTGACCAGCTGGCATTCAATTTTGGCTATAGTAGAAGACTTAACTTTAATAGTTTTTTATTCAGACATATTTTAAGTGCATTAAACGGAAAGGCCGCACAAATTGCTTCCATTCGTAATTTTCAAAATTTGGAAGATTTACACCAATAACTTGTCACATCACCGAAATGTTTTGTATTAAGGAACAGGAATACAATGAATCACTTGTTAGCAGGGCCGTGCGGTGGCATGAAGCAATGGAGCTCCAGGCGTCTCTAATATGAGGGCGCCGGAGCCGGCTAGATATTTTGCTATTTGTTTCTTATGTGCATGAATTTTGTTATTTACAACGTCTGCTCCAGGCGTCAAAATACTACCGCACGGCACTGCTTGTTAGATTCCGTGAAAGATGTTTAGATTTGTGTAGTATTCTTGTTTCGCTCATTAATGTTGGTGAAGCTAATGAAGCGTTGAGAGTAAGTAAAATAAATCTTTGTCACGAATTAGTTTTACAACCTTTATGAACGGTTTACGAGAACCAATTAGTTTAATTCTTGTCGAAATCCCACAACATCTGCAATGACAAGACGCACAAATTTCTCTCAAATTAAGGGAATTAGAAATATGTTGTAAAAGTGCCACATCTGTTTTAAACAGCCATTTGTTCCAACAAACAGTTCCAAACGGTTCGGGATTTCATCTATCAATAAAAACATTCAATTTCATTTGTGACTTCATAACTGAAATTTGCTGTGATAGGTCAAAAAAAAAAAAAAAAAACGAAATCGTTTGTTGGAACGGACCTCTAGTTACAATGAGTTTCGCGAAGAATTATTAACTATTCAAAATGAATATTTTAAATTATGTACAATAAAGCATTTTTTTTACGAAACAACGTTTATATTTAAAGAAAAATTTTATACTTCCAGTAAAAAGAGCTTAGGCTTGCACATTCTCCCCCCTAAAACGTAACGATATAAATGGAAACTTGATACCTAACAAAGACCATTAGTTTGCGAAATGCTATATAAAAGCGGTCTCATCTTGAATTTCGACAAACTTAATAAAGTTGGTCAAAGTATTAGAGAATTTAAACCTCTAATTAAAATATATAATAGATTTAGAAATCAACAAAAAATATAAAATTACCCTTATGGGGAAAGTTAAAACCAAATTCGTGGAGTCGGTAGTGACGGAACTGGACGATAAATATAGTTGCTTTTGCTGCCGCGTTTCGTCAGTGAATTCGACGCCGAAACAGTGGAAAAATTTAATAAACTAATACTCGTAAAATTTTGAAAGTTATAAGAAGATGCCTATCGTGGCATGATAGTAAATTTATAAAACTTTCAAAATTTTACGACGAATATAAACTGAATTTTGAAACTAGTTGTTGTCAAATTTTGAAAGTTGTTGCTATCGTGGCATGATGGTCACTTTATATAACTTTAAAAATCACCTCTGATAAAATTTGATGAATTTTAGCTTCATCCTTTTGCTTAATTTAAACGGTGTTTATATAACGTAAGCTTGTTTGACAAAATAATTATTGTATTTAAATGTTGTTTTAGATATTAATCATTTTGTGCAATTATGTTAGAACCTGTTCAAGGTGGCGAGAACTTTTAATATTAGTGTATGAAAACATGAACTTATAGAACTATTGAATTTAAATAGTGCAAGTATGCAAGATTTAATAATAAACGAAACAAATATATTGGCGAAGAAAAGAAACTTGGAATCAGAGTTGGCCGTTCTGAAATTCTGAACTGTAACAAACTACACAAAATCTTCAAATACGTGGTTGCAATCGTTTTTATCATCATCATCAAATCTAAAATGGGAAATTGTAAGTAGATTATTAATAATAATAAACCTCATTAAATAGTTTGTTTAACAGATAGAAGTAGACACTGCATTTAAAAAGAAAAGAAAGATTCGGGGTGGATTTTAGAAGAAATTATTAATTTGGTTGTGAATATTAACAAATATAATAGTTGGGACCTTTGATGAAAACTTGCGTGCCTGGAAGTCTCCTGTTTGGAAAACGCTATCTATATTCACGAAATGATGCTTCGGCATTGCTGTCGCAGAAGGCGTAAACATAATGAATATCTGCGTGTGCTTCATTACTAAACACTTTTGGTATAATAATAACACTTTCAATAATACACATTCAATTTTTAAGTTAATAATTTTTAGTTTAATAACACAGGTTCAAAAAATATATTCAGCATATGGTTGTTGTATGTACATACAGCGTCGGGCACCTAGCGCCCCCACCGCCTTCATCATCGTAATTTTTAAGATATTCGAACGTTTAAAAAACATTTTCATGTAGTTTTCAAATATGCCCACAGAATTCCATCGTTAATAGTATACAGGCTGTAACACAAAATTGTATTTTTTCTTATGGGCTACCTGTATATATTTCCATATTTCAATTCAGCGTATACACTCTGTAAATATCAATTTTTGTGGTTTCGTATTTTTCGAGTTATTGTAAAAAATAGGTTTTAAATAGTGATGGGCACAATCGAATGATTTTAACTATCGAATTGTTAGTAATCGAATGATTTTTACTATCGAATGATATTACTATCGAATAATAATTTTTACTATCGAATGATTTTACTATCGAATGATTTTACTATCGAATGATTTTACCATCGACTGATTTTACTATCGAATGATTTTACAATCGAATGATTTTACTATCGAATAATTTTACAGTCGAGAGATTTTACTATTTTACTGTTTTACAATCGAGTGATTCATTCGAATATAAGTTACACAACTTCCGATTCATATATTTATTAAGTCGCCTACATCGAATGAAAAATTAATAGCTCTCACTTGTCAAAAACAGTCGATTCATCTCAAGAGATTACGAAAATAAAATAATACTGTTCAATATGTACAAGTAAAAAAATCGATTAAAAAGAGTAATTAATTAATAATTAAAAATATTTAATAAAAGCTAAAAGC
>JAFFZR010017301.1:0-11603 GCA_018397195.1 Lethrus apterus | reverse complement strand
TAATACAATAAATTATTTTACTATGAACAAATTAAGTTGATAGCTGACGGGTCACATTGCACTAAAGTCGTTTGTTATGTTCATTTAAAAAGTAATAAAGTGGAGCTACACTTCTTACACCTCTTGCACCTTTTAGTGTACACTTTCCTGCACCAGTTCAGGATACCAAACAGACCTATTATGTATCTAGAGCTCACTGCGTTCGGTATAAGAATGAGCGCTTTGGCAGGGTTTGTTTTATGTCCGTGTAATGTGTGGACAAACGTGGACGAGTCGTGTGTCTGGTCTCGGTTGGGAGTCGGGTCTGGGTTCGTATAGTAAATGGCCGGCTTAAGTTATTTTTGAAAATGTTTACATATTTTTACATCGACATCCAAAATTAATTTAAAAAGTGTTTTTAAAGCAATTTTATTATTTTGTTTGGTTTTCGAAAATTGTTTAATGATTTTGATTATTATGACATTTTTTTTTCGGCCATTTAAAACATTTATTGTCAAAATAAATTTTAAAAATGCTTTAATTTTAAGGCAATTTAAATATTTTGTTGTTGTTTTCCAAACTGAGGGGCGTGACCCCCCCGGGGGAGGGGAGATTATAACGGGGCGCACAACTATTACCAAAAATATTATTTCTGAACACAACCAACTTAAGATCTATGTCCAGACGATTCTACTATTTAACCAATATTACAATGCCATGTATATGATTATGATTATGTATATGATTATTTACGAACTTAAACAGTTTAACAACACTGTAATAATTTCTCTTTAAGTAACTAAATTCCATTATTACGGAATAATTTTCTTAATATAAAAAATCGTTCCCAGTTTTCTATTTATAATAATTAAAATTATTTTCATAAATATCGGTGAAACTCAAAATTTTAAAAAATTCGTTTTACACACAACCTGCAATCATTTCCCGACTGTCCCTAAAATATCTCATGGAACGTATACGAATAAAATAAACTATTCCAGAAAGGGAAATAGCGGAGAATAAAAATCACATTTCTCGGTATTACATATCCGACGATAATAATGCTCCTACGCGTATTGCAGATGCATCCTTCTACAATAATTGTCATTTTAATGCTAACGGCAAACAAATTCGACATCCATACACGCTTATGCATGTTTTCCGGGAAAACGTTTCTTGGAAGGATGCGTTGGTAAATTAAAGTTATCGAAGCTGACGGAAGGAAGCATATTGCGCTAAATGCGAAGAAAATATCTAAATACGAAATAAATAAAACGATAAAGGGAAAAATAAAACGGACATAAATGCGTCCGTAAATAATATCAAACGTGAACGAAAGCATAAAAATGATATATTGTCGGGGGTTCTGGAAAAAGCATTGTTGCTGAGATATTAATATGCATCTAGCGGCGATGACGTAGAAAACGGAAATAAATAAATTAGTTTATATGATAAATTATTCGTATAATAAACTTTCTATCGTTTAGATTTTTATTCGATAAATAAGTGTGTATTAAAAATGTGTATTCACTGTTGTTTAAAAATATTGCTCAAAAATTTTGATTAGACTGTACTAAGCTGCGTATTCCAATATAAATTTATAAATTTGAGCACATACATGTATGTACATTTACATAATAATACATCAACTGTAATTCAAACCAATGAATAAAAATGTATACGTTAATTAAAGTAAAAAAAAACACCCACCGCAATAAACAAAGTAGAATTTCGTGTTTAATTTACTTTTATATTACGCTTTTGCATATTTCTACGCCGCTGGCGAGCATTGAGAAAAAATCCGATCCGTAAAATTATAAATCATCTCAATGTGCGGAATTAGAAGTGGAACAACATACATACATCCACACACACACACACACACACACACACACACACACACACACACGCACACACGCACACGCACTACATAACAGACACAATGCAAACATAGAAAATTTCATTGCAACAATTTTACTTTATGTAGCATAAATATGAAATCACAAAACAATTTCTCGAGCTCATATATCTCCGNCATCTCAATGTGCGGAATTAGAAGTGGAACAACATACATACATCCACACACACACACACACACACACACACACACACACACACACACACACACACACACACACACAAAGTACATAACAGACACAATGCAAACATAGAAAATTTCATTGCAACAATTTTACTTTATGTAGCATAAATATGAAATCACAAAACAATTTCTCGAGCTCATATATCTCCGTAAAAATAAAAGGAGGACGTTATAAATATGCTGTCAGTTCTGTGCGGAATAACTGCAATATTACAATATCAAATTCTTCTGACGTGCCGTATAAAATCTGAACACTTCCTATAATTCAATTTAACTGCTACTTCGAGTTATTTCTTCGCATATTTCATGAGACCACTTCTCGAATGATACAAACACTGTATTAAATTTTACAGAAGCAAAAAATCGGTTAACGTTAAATATTATCCGACTGTCGATAAAAACCATTATTCTTACGTATTTCATGTTCGTAGCAAAATTCTCCATAATGTACAAAAATACGCAACATGAAACGTTATACTTATTAGTTTTAACATTCGAATAAAAAAAAATGATCAAAATCTAGAAAACTGGATTTGATTTAATAAAACAAAAATATTCATCATTTGGCTTCGAGAATAAAGGTATTCTCCATTAAAGTATGGCAATAAAATCAACCGTCTTGGAAACTTGGAAACTAAAATGTGAGATTTAGAAAACGAAAATAATAACAAACTTTTAAAATCAGTAAATTTCCTTTACAAATTGTTCAATGGGATAAGTTTCAATGAATTCATAGTTAAAGGAATTTAGTCCTTTGGATTTACATATTCATAGACGAAGATATGTGTTCAATTCGAAAAAGTAAATGACACATTTTTTTTCTTAATGTAGAAAAGTTGAGTTGGATTTGAAATCGCATCGAGGATATCCAAAGAAAAATGCGTCACAGGCTTTCACTTTCATTTTTAAAGTCAACCATTCATTCATTAGAGTGGATATGAAAGCTTCCAAAAAGAGTTTACAAAACCAAATATCCAGGAAAAAACAAAAACAAAAGTGTGGAATAATGGGATTAGCGACGAAGTGAGAAAGAAGGGTATAACGTGGGAAAGATTAAAGCAAGTGAGAAAGGACAGAAAGAGATGGAGAGAAATATGTAGAATAAATTAAAATGAACTTCAGTCAAATACAGCAAACGATAAACAAGGTTTAGGATTGGATTTTTACGAAAGAAATTCCCCACCGAAATTTTAATTCTTAGTTTCATAAAGGCGTTTAGGAATTTTGTATTTAATTTAATCAAACTTGAAAATTCGATCCTTTTGAAAAATGTCATTAAAATAAATTTTTTATGAATTAAATACATGAAAATACATGAAAAGTGGTTTAAAAAGTTTAAACTTAAAAAAAAAATGGTGTGTCCTTTGGATTCAGATTTTGTAAATGAAGATTTGAAAATTCTTCAACAGGATAACAGCGACATAACTTCGTTAGTTTAATTGGATTTTGCAATAAAACCAATTTTAGAAAATGCTTGTTCTTCATAATCAGATTTTCACTACAAAGACAATTTATTTTTTTTTACCGTTGCATGCAGGATTTTCTATAAATATTATCATAATCCATCAAAAATATAGTTTTATTTTTTAAACTTAAACGGCAATGAGTTAGTGTTTTCAGACTTTTCTTTTGTTTTGGAAGCCGCTCCTTTTTAAAGTGAAAAATAAATTTAAAAAAAGTTGTAATTTGAAAATCTAAGGTGTCGTAATAAATATTTATTACATTATTGTTTAATTTAATTGAAACTAAAGAAAAAACAAACCTAACAATATTATAGTCAATTGAATTAAAAATTGTAGTTTTTTTTTTGTTGTTGATTAATATCATTATAATTATTTTGGCGCTATAAATAGGTACTCGCTATCTTCGATGCGAAATTCGAAGAATTTAATTAATATAATGAATGTTTTATTAATTGGCTTGTTTGTTGTTGAAAACAATTTAGTTGCGTTCGCAGTAAACAAACTTCATTCAAAACAAAATTACACCCCAAGTACAATCAAGAAAACTAATAACCCACTCGATTAAAATGAAAAATATTGAAAATGACAACGTCGCCGTATAAAATTTTCCAACCTTGGCGTCACGATCCGTTAGTAAATAAAATTTTCGTTAAAACGATAAAAAGCGAAAAAAAAGAAAATGAAAAAAGCGTATATCTCCGAAATGAAACATGTATGTCTTTATTCGTGTAATATCTTGTCTTGCGCACTATGAAAATAAAATGTTTACTAGTCGACTGGGGGCGGTTTCGCTTCATTGCTTATAAAATTTACCAACAGTAAGTAGCAACATATTTACTAAAAGTCCGCAGACTTCATAAAAATTGCTGTTATTTCTTTGTTATAATCTTGCAATAGTTTAGGCACTAAACGGATAATTGGACTGAGACTTCGTATATATTTAAGTCTGCGGAAGAAGGTCGTTTCTTTATAATACGATGTAATGGGATTTTTATTGTTTATTAGAGGTTTTTTGCATTTTGATAAGTTTGGACTAGAAAATATTTCTTTCTTTTATGAAGCTTTTTCGAACTAATAGATTTTAATGGCGATTTTGAAATTCATGCTAAACGATGAGATTTTCCAAATTTTCTTAAATTTTTACAAATCCATTTCCACATTTTTTTTTTTTTAAAAACCTATCAAGTAAATAAACTTCATAAAAGTTTTTTGGGTCGTATCTTTAATGCGAAATCGTAATGTTTAAGATATTTCACGAGAATGATAATTCGCAAAGGATTTCCTTCACGCGACGCGAAAGGTCCCATTACGGTCCAGACTTGCCGCACGAGCCGACAGAGTTGAGGTTATGTCGCGAGTCGTTCGAAGCGCATTAAAAGGGACGAAGAAAACGGGATTAGCCTTCAGCAACAAGCGAGATAAAGTTAACCTTAACTACGTTATTTTACAACACAGTCACCCCGTAATAGTTTCAGTAATGTCTCTATAATGTGTATTATCGCTTTGCGAATCGCAATAATTTCGCCATTTCAAAGGACGTCCCTGGTGCTCTCGCCCGTCATTTTATGTGTTCGCTTGATTATTAAAATAAGAGACAAATTATGGTCGTGAGTTGATTCGCGTTCGTTTTCATGACGGTTTCGTAATGGGGTAATACGTTTGTAAATATGGGACATTACAAGAATAATAGACACATTTCAATAAAATGGGATAATATTTAACCGTACAGGTTGGTGGAAATAACGATGAGGATTTTTATTAGTATATTATCCACATTTCCAAGAATTATCTTTATAATTTAGCTTCATAAAATTTACATTCAAAATTGAAAATAACATAATTCAAAACCGAAAATCTCTAGATAGAAAGAAAATGGAAAAATTTGCACGTTGACTACAAATGATGATTTTCTCATGCTTCTGGTTTCCTCACTAAGAGTTCCATCTTCCTTTCTCCACGACCTATTCTTTTTTCTACAAACTCTTTTAACTTTCAGTCTTAGGTCGCCATGTTTTTTTCTTTTGAAGTTTTTTGCCTCTTTTTCTATTATTAATTTCTTACACTTGCCGTTATACAATTCCTTATGTGATATTATAGATTTGTTTCTCATGAAGGCTTCAGCTGTATTTTTTATGGCTTTTTCTATTTGGTACATTCTTTGTGTACATTCTATCGTTCTATAGCACTGACTGAACATTTAGCCCCAACTTATTTTCAACATTCAAAAAAATTAAATAAAAATATTAAAACGTTTAAAAATCACGGGTATAAAAATACATACATTTGTGATTTATTGGCGTCATTTTAACATTATTTATGTTTATCCGCCCTCGCTCGATAAATACATAATCTTGTAGTTGATGTTTTCGCATCGAGCACCTCCTCCCTGTCGACGTATACACCGAATGCCCGCGAAAGCAGACACAAAACAAGCAAAAATGAGTAAACGCAATAAAACGTGATTAGCGAATTTATTAAACATGCAAAGTCAATAACATAAGGAGAAATAAATATTTCGGAACGATATCGACCGAATGCGTGAAACGGACGCGAATTTGAACACGAACGTTTCGTTTTATCGCCCCGGGGGAATAAATTTATAGAATGTTGACGAATTTCCATGCAAATGGAACGATATCATAATATTATGGGCCCTACATCAATTCAATTCGCCGCATATATTGCCTCCTAATTGAGACGAATAGTTTATCGTAATCGGTGGTTGGCTCGCCAGTAAAAATAAATCATTTGCGCAAAATTATATCGGTGAATGGACGTGGAACAAAAAAATGTATCATAAGAAAAAATTTAGTATTTAAATTCACAAAAAATGCACACAATTTTAAAAATATTTTTAACGGATAGTTATGGCAAGGGAAATAATGACAGTGGTGGTGAAAAGAAGGGTATATTGAAAATGGGAAAGAACAAATCGAAGAATGCATGAGGAAGCAGATTTAGAAAATGTGACCGTAAGGCCAGAAGAGTAAGATTATGTACGATGGAAAATATGAATATGTTTCTACTTAATTCACATTTCATTCATTCATTTTAATTCAAATTTATTCTCATTCTTTTACATTTTCTACATTTTTTCCTTCCTATATTTTCTCTTTTATTTATTTTTTTTTTGACATCTTAGCTCCAATATTTCTGCATAGTTTTTCGCTTTTAGTCTCATTTCCCATTTTTCCTCTGTAACATTCTAGTCCCTTTGGGCTGGGCAAGCCAACCTCCACTAGCTGGTTTAGGTAAAGCCTGGGTTTTCAAGAACCATTTACAAGAACCCCTTGATATGCAGGGGGATTTCCTCAGCCCGAACGCCTACCCTGGCGTATCATGGGAGTTGGTTGCCCGCAAAGGCGTGCCTCCGTTTCGATCAAAGGATTCGTGTTGACAGTGGTTGAAAATCCGCATGCTGGACAAGAGGAAGATACATGTGAAGAGAACAAATACAAAAACAAAAACAAAATTTTAAAATGGAAGAAAGTGTGTGACCGGAAGGAAAAATAATAAATCAAAAGAAAGGAACAAAAAATATTTTAAAATCTTCATTCTTAAATAAAATACAAAAATGACAACGTTCGTGCTATACGAGAATTCATTTTTTTTAAACAAATACAAATAACAACTTGCAAATCAAATATAAAGAAAAACTTTATTGCAATGTGGAGAAAATACTTTACGTCAGAAATACATAATAATTTATTTACAAACTAAAAACATACGTCTGCTTACTTTCATATGAAAATAAACGACCACAAAAGGGATGTACGTATAAAATGTATGCTCTTACAAAAGTGGCCGACGATATCGAAAAAGATTCTTTATTTTTCTTTCCCCAAATTATGACAGAGTTATAAATTTGAGTTTGTACGTTAAATAAAGTTGAAATTGATAAAATATTACAAAAGTTTGTAGGACGAAAATTGCATCCATGCATTATTCATGTTGCCCTAACTATATCAAGACTTCGAAGTTTGTAAAGGGCGGTGGGAGACCGAGAGAGCAACAGGGAAACAGTTTAGAAAGGACATTTATTACTAAATTAGTTCAACAATGTCCTCTCGCAACTTATACGAGTTCGTTTCAAAGTATGTAATGCTGGAAGATAATTTATCGTCGAAAATTATCGATAAATAATGAGCGTTCGTAAACGATTTTCTATGCAAAACGGACGACGTTTAAAGTCTAGATTTTCATTAACTTTCGTTCATTCAGTTTAACGTCGCGTCGGAGAGTTAATTGCGTTTACATTGAACTTTTTGTGCGATGAAATATGTTAATTCGAAAAAAATATGTTTTAAGAATTTTAACCATCATTTAAACATTTAATTGTTTATTAAAATAATCCTTCCATCTTTCTTCGATTCATAGAACATTTCATCCTACCCTAGACGTTCAACTTTCAGACTTTCAGGTACTCGCGCATTTTTACTTATTTAATTATCCCAACATTTAATCTTGGGTTTATCTTAATAATAATAATATTTTCAACTTTTTCTTTGATTTACTTTTTCTAAATACATATTTCTAAATGATGATTTATAGAAAATGTTGAGATTGTGAATAAACGTCAATGAAAATAAATTTTTGGTACTGATGACAGTGATGACTGATGAGCTTGAAAAATTGTATTTCTTTCAGCGTATAATTCGATGCATTTGCAGTAAATGAATTTACACAAATTCATCATTAATGATGTTTTTAAAGTTTTAAAAATTACCGTAATCTAAAGAAAGAAAAGAGAATTTAAAATAAATTTTATTATGTGTTTTGGCTTAGTATTTTAAAATAAATGTAAATGTGTGATAAAATATTACAGTTTCTGAACTCTCCCATTTCCGCATAATTATACGTTGAATAATTCCGCGAATATTCGAGTCGTGAATAAATTTGTTTCAACTTTGAACATTTTTCTTTACAAAGATAATTATATAAGTTTTCATTTTATAAATTAAATCGTAACATTTAAACAATGGGCTTCGCTGGAGTTCTTTATAGAGTTTACGGCGCAAAAGGAAATTATATTACATGCAGTATGAGAAAATAATAACATCCCTCGAAATAATTCTTTCTCTCGTTTCATGAGTTGTTAAGAGTACTTAAGATAAAATATACGGGCTATTATACAAGCAATAAAATGTCCTTGTTGGATTAAAATTACGACTGGAAAATCATTTTATAAAAATGTATTTCAAAAGAAAAGCAATTTGAATATATTAAAGCTCTCTTTCTCGTTTTCTCTCGCTCTCGTTCCGATATTATCCGGACGTAATTTTATTATTTATATACAACGAAATTACTGTATGGAATGAGTTTTTGGTTTCGGTCGTTTTATTTTTCAGGTCTGAAACTTCAAATGCTCTGGACTCTCTTTTTTAACCATTCGGGCCGAACATAATGTAAAACACAGACGAAATCATCGTATTAGAAAATGCACAGAGCACAAAGGTTCGTCATACTGTGCGCTCCATGCAAAATAAAGTAAAATAAATGTGTATAAAAAAATCACTAAGCACGTCAAAACCTTTAATCAGCTAAAATTGGATGCACAAAGCAAATAATATAGCGAAAAATACACACGACGGATTTGAAATAACCAGACGAATCGATAGTTTCCCCGCTCGTATATACCTATATATAATATGTACGCGTTTATTATGTGCCACATAAATCAAACCAATAAGATTACAGTCGATAATTTAAAAATTAGATAATTATTTCCTAACGGTGATTTATAAATCGCGTTAGCGATCGTAATTTCTAATTAAATGTTCATCTTTGGAAAACGAATTATCACAAATAAATCAACGATAAATAAAGTTAATAATAATTAACAGTACAAAATAATGTGGCACATTTAACATTAAATACATTGAGAAACTTCCTGTTTTCATTGTGTAAGTACTTTTAATTTCGACGTGGTCGTGATTTTTAAATTGATTTTTATTTTATTTATATTTAAGTTTTTTTTCTCATTATAATGTAATTAATTATAATGAAAATGGCTAGTTGCTTATTAATCATTTTCATTGACAAACTTGTAAGAATAATTTTCATGAACTGATAACAATTAATACATGTTTCTAAAATACTTTTGTGATGAACATAGAACTGCCATTTTTGTGAATTTTGTGAAAGTAGGCTTCGTCTAAGGTCGCTTGTGAAACGAACATTTTGGATGATGATTTACGTTGAACGTGTCCCTTCTGTTTTTGAATAATAAGAGCGATCCTCATTGATGTTGGCATTTTATTCTTCTGTGTAAGGGTTGTTTGTTTCCACCATTTGCTTTAAAAATTCCAATATCAGTCAAATGATCTTCTAGTCTCATTTATTAAAACACGATATTGAGCTTTTTTCCAGAAAAATTTTTCAAAGAAAATATATTCTTTAGTAACTATATACATAGTATGACACTATAGAGAAAAATAAAGTCCATGTAGATGAACAAATCCATACAAAATCTTTTGCATTTTTAAAATTAATCCCGTTATTCATTTTTGTCACTTTCTATGAATATATTTTATATCTTTTTGTTAGCGTGCGGTTAATAATTTTCGAAAACGGAAACGTACAAAAGCTCCGGAGAACCGGGGACGTATTTATTCGAATCAGTTCCGAATTAGTTCTAGAACTAGTTCCGAACCCGTTCAGAACCGATTCTGAAGCAGGAAGCATTCGGAACTGGTTCCACGTCTCTACGAAGGTTTAAAGATCCGATCCGTCTTTAATTGTAACAATGACGTTTCTTCTTTTGTTCCTTATATATTTCAGTAAAAGTAGGGTTATTGTTTTTCAACACAAAAAAATTCTTTAATGAACGATTTGAAGCAATTACCTCAGCATCGATCCAATTTTTTTGTGATTTTTTTTTAAATAATACGTCTTGAAACAGCAGATTCGTTTTTTTTTGAAATTATCATAAAAATATGTAAATGAATGCATTATTTAAGATTTGAGAATGCGAAATTTATATACAGATGAAACAAATACACCACCATTGTATGCGGCAACCTGATTTCTATATCTCATAAATACGTACGTGCCCATTATTTGCAAAGTCCACGTCTCTTATATCACTCCATTTTTCCCGGAGCGAGCTTTGTGAAAGTTATATTTTTACATAAATGCAACTTAACTAGTTACTGATATTTATTTCCTTACATTGTTTATATCCGTGGAGATATGCAAATTTTATGCGTTTTATTAACGATACGTCCTGCGTAGAATGCGCACTAACGATATTTGTGTGGAATATTTAACTGCGTTACTAAAAGGGTTATTATTGCAATTAAGGAGAAAATGTTATGTATCGTTGTATGCAATTATGTTCATGTGATATCTTCATACGTCGAGTACAGATCATCGCATCGGACGAGGACCATCAATCGAATTTGTTTAGTATTTCAATACGATTTCGATAAATTTATAATGTGCACGTCTAATGAAATTACATACAGATTTGCAATTGTTCCGTTATCAAATAATGTATTGTTAATTTTGCAGTTAGTGACATCCAATTAAACTATTAACACGCTTTTGTGTACCGATTTCGGGCGACCATTGCAATATTGATGCTTTTATGATACAACATTATAGATTAGCCAAATTGTGTGCGGACGCCAAATTATGGAATTATATTTGCGGTCAATTATTGACTTATATAATGGCCGTATTAAATATTCATTGTTATATTTGACATACGCAATTGTGACTATTTACCGATTTATCGTTATTATTTTGAATAGTTGGACGATTATCGAGCAGAAACGCCTCTTTTACTGATCATAAAAGGCCACATTAACGTCCAATAATTAATCCAGTTTTAAAATTACAGAAGCCATCTTATTTATATACAGGGAGGTGCATAAACAACGGACAGAGCTGTAGTATCGTTATTAGTCATACGATTTTCAAAATTCAAAAACCGCATTGAATTGTTCAAAGCCCGCTATAAACTGGCAGTAAATAATATGTTTTATTTTGAAGCGCCTCTGAACAACGATTGTCAACTTTTTTTTTTAAATGGCAACATATCTTTTTTTTCTTTTTTT
>JAFFZR010017297.1:0-10312 GCA_018397195.1 Lethrus apterus | reverse complement strand
TGTAAATGAACATATGCTACACACATGCTTACCGCGCTATAATTCCTCCTCATATCGAAGAAGATGCCCGGGATTGGTTCACATCTCGGAAGGTTTCACAAGAATCCTCTGCGGAGAGATTGAAATAGTACGTCCAACAGAGATAATTTTATCTATGCATGTTGTCAAAATAATTTGTTAATTTTTTTAGATGGATGAAAGTGTGATAATTGTCGAAGACGAAGACATACACTAAGAGTAAGTAAAAAATTCATAATAAAATGTCATAAAATGTTTGTATAACATAAGTGACTCAGAATCCAACGTTTACTGTCTTCTTGTGAGACGAAGCTGTGTATATGCTTTATTGAAAAGCGGCGGTATATATGCTTTAAAGAAGAGCGGCGGTGCAACGCCTCCTGCTCATGCAGGGATCTATGTGAAAATAGTAAGTTACTATTATTTAATTACAGTAGTTTCGTGTGTTAAATATTTAATAAAGTGAAATCGTTTTATTATCAACAGAACGCCGAACCCAGACTAGGCCCAGGTCGCCAATCCTAAGCCCCTTTTGCCGGTGCAATTTCACTAATTGCACCACAAATCGATGCATCTGCATCACGGCGGAGCGCGTGTACAGTGTGCTCTGCAGTTGTAAGGAAACGTGAGAAAATAGTTATTATTATATAATTACAGTACATTCGTGTGTTAAATATTTAATAAAATGAAATCCTCTTATCACCAACAGTACGCCGAACGGTTGCCAGGCACTCAGGCGGCCTCCTTTTGCAGATGCAATTTTACCAACTGCAATACGTGCTGTGCAGATGCAATTTTACCAACTGCAATACGTGCTGTGCAGATGCAATTTTACCAACTGCAATACGTGGTGTGCAGTTGCAAAATAGAGCTGTGCGAAAATCATAAGTTAATCACAGTACTTGTGTGTTAAATATTTAATAAAGTGAAATCGTGTTATCATCAACAGAAAGGCGAACGGTCGCCGAGCCCGCAGGCATTTTGCCGCTGTAATTTTACTAGCTGCAAGACTAATCGGTGCATCTGCGTCAATCAGGACCGCGAGTGCGGCGTGCTGTAACAGAATTTTTTCTGTTCCATTTAAGAGATGGTTATCTCTTCTTTGATTAACGTAGAATAGGCCTAGCTGTGAACCTGCAAGGAAGTAAGACCCTTCTCGCTAAAGGTATCTTTAATTTTCTTACTTTCTTTACTTTTCTCTTATAACTGGTCTAATCTTAGTTTCTTCTTCTCCTCTTCGGTTTGCTAGCCGTATACAGATCTTCGGAGGGGGGATCTGCTACCGCTGCAGGTCTCTTCCCAGTGGTGGTACCGGTGATGCTCTTTCGTTTCTCTTCTTTAATTTTTTTCTCGCTTCTCGGATTTGTTGGGGTCGTTAGGTTTCATCAAGTTCGAGACGATGAGTGCGAATTTACTCTCACTCATCTGTGTTTGACTTGTCAAAGTTTAGGACTGTAGTCGAAGGTTCTAGCACGTTGCGTCTTCGGGTTTTTTTAACTGTCATAATTTTACCCTTTTGCTGTAGTCACCCTACCGGTTCGCTGGGAAGACGTAACAATGAACACTTCGGCAGACTTAGGTTGTGGGGAAAATCCCAACACCTTTGCAATTTTCTGTCAGCCGGAATGGTTGACGGAGTGTTACGGGGTCAGGGTGGGAGCCTGGTGGCGTCCGGTGTCCCGCTGAGCAGCTGTGGGGGAGGATGTCTTTTTTGAAAAGAAGAAACAAACAATGCAGTATCGGTACGCAAGACTTTGTGTAATTTAGTCTTGCGTATTGATACTGGATTTAGAAAAAAAAAAGATCGAATTGATCATTCCAATGTTAGATATCCACCGTTATCTATTCAAAATTTTGTTTGTCAGTATTTTTTTATATTAGTATCTGTTTAAATTAATAATTTATTTAAGTTTTGATTAATTAATGTTACAATTTTTCGTATTAATGTTTGCTACCATTTGAATTAGTAATTTTCTTTTGTAAAATAGATGGCGCACGCTATGTGGCTTAGATTTTTTAAATTGTCATTTGTAGGTTTATAACTAGTTTTTGGCAATTGAGTAACAGGTGTCGTTAGAGGTACCAAAAGAGAATATAATTTCGTTGAGAACGAATACGCAATATACTTTGGTTGTTTATGCATTTCTGTAACTGGAAAAAATCACCTTGGGGAGTACATCCGGCTGAATCGACCAATCACCGTCGATGATTTAGGTGCCAGTGTACGGAGTACGTAATAAACGTACTGCGAGCGTTACTTGGGTGTGAGTTGCCAACTAAGGTGGACGTGTTCATCTCAAATTAATTAAGCTTTTGAGCTCATTAAGAATAAATTGAGTTAATTACGAGCGCCCATTTCATCTTAATCAGGGGTCGATCAAATTATACACTAGGTAAGACAGCTCTAATTTAAATTTTTGTTACGTATTCCTAACTAATACTCCACTACGACTTTAGGCCTTCTTCTTCTTCTTCGTTTTTGGTTTGTCTGTCTTTCTTTCTTTCTTCAAGACGTTGTTTGTTGGTTGATTCCTTTGTTTGTTCGGATGCTTGGTTCGTCCGTTTGCCTGTTTATGAATTAATGGGATTGCTGTATGAGTGGCGTTACCCATCGAGACTTTGCGTCTTGGTCCTGTATTTTGGTGGTGTGCCATCGCACTTTTGGAGGATCAAGTAATTGCAGTATTATCCAAGGACGTTTTATACCATTGGCACCTGGAGGTAACCACCTTTAAAAGAAAATTGAAGACGATTTCAGCAGGGTGAAGTCTTGCATTGAAAGCCACCCCGAAGCTAGTGTTTTTCAGGGTGTGTTAGTGTTATGAAAAAACTGTCTGCGACTGGTAGCTGTCCGTAGGATTCAATCGGCTTGCCAACCCAAGTGGGTATCCTTCCGCCTTGTCGGGCAATGTCATAGCCGTACCTCCAAGCTACGCTGGAAGTTATTCAGGTTTTATTTTTATTTTGATTTTGACATTTGTTGATTTTGACATTTGTTGATTTTGGGTAAATTAATGATGGTTTATTGTTATGGGGAATTTAACATTTATGCGTGTATCTCAAAAACTACATAAATGATACGATATAACTTTCTCCGAGTCAATGTTTAGGTTCACTTTGTTATTTGCCTGCCAGATATCACATTCATTTGCGACCATCTGCATAGTTGTACCGCTGGTCTGGGTACTGACGCCCGTTATAAGAGTCTTGTAAAGAAAAATCGAACCACGACTCAGCGACATTGAGTTCGCCGGAGCCCTTGGTACTAAATGACAATGAATTTGATATCACGCTAGTTTAATTTGTGTTAATTTCTTAAGGATAGATTTGTTTGTGTTAACCCTACTTGAAGCAATCTTGTTTTATGTAAAAGATAATGTAATGTAATTTTTTTTTTTTTTTTATTAAATTTTGTGTAAATTCAGCAACGCCTTTAAATTAAAGAACCAAGGTATTTTATAACCTGCCATCCTTTCTAGGAGAAGTTATGGTTATAGTGCGGCGTGCTCTACGGCTGTAAATAGGAATTTTGCCAAGCAGTAGTAGTAGTAATTATTTAATTACAGTACTTTCCTATAAGGCTCTTAGTTCATGTTTTCTTAGATAATGTGTTAAATATTGAATAAAATGAAATCGTCACTGTAAAGGAATCGCTGTTACTGAAATGGGTCGGCGTCAGTTTCGTTGAGTAATAAATCAAAAAACACCATTTCGGTACCGAGAGTTACTACTACCTAATTACAATTAATTAAACTTTCCTTCAGTCAGCAAACTTCATTCTTAAGGTATCAACATATGGCACGCGTCGAGTTAAAGTGCGTCAACGTCCTGTTTGCTTGTCTGTATATTTTACGGTTCATTGTCTTGTCATTTGTACTTGTCAGCGTCTTGTCAATTTACAGTGCAATGCCATCATTTACTTGCGGATTATATATTTCCGTACTTCCCTGAGATCACTATGACCTTTGATTTGAATACATTAATAACCAGAATTTATCAAAACACCTCTCAAACCTCCAACCCTCAAAAGTAGAAAGCTTATGCATCAGACAAAATTGTGGTTGTTAACAAACAAGGATTTCAATAAGTGGAACTCACACATGAGGGAAGAGGAAACACTTGAAATTTTCCGTGACTTTGACAGTTCTTCGGAATAAAAAATGTGTTTACCAGATCCCACTCCATGTTTTCTGAAGCTTGGATGTGATTGGATGTGATTGGATGTGCTTGGATGTGCTTGGATGTGCTTGGATGTACTTGGCTGGAGGAACCTTTACTCCCACTTTCAACAAAGATGAGCTTCCAAATGTGGTCAAGGGAGATCCCAGATATTAGACAGGACACTATGGGGGAATTTAGGGACTGAGACAGAAGGGCTGGACAATCTTCACTGTCACCATCCTAAAATTCCTTGCCAGTCAATACAACTTGTCATGTCAGATCATGGGACAAGGAGACAACCAGGTTTTGATCAACAAATATCCTCATTATCTCTCAATCTCACATATCCTCAAATCAAACAGAAACTCGAAATATTTATCAAAGGTCTAGAAGAATTTTTAAAATTGATTGGTCTCCCTCTAAAAAGAGAAAGAAACCTGGACCTCGTCCAATTTCTTTGTTTATGGAAAATATCCCGTTTTAAATGGAAAGCCAATGTGCACGAGTTTAAAGAAAATTTGTCGTGCAATGCCTCTCACCAATGAGGGACTCCAAAATTTAGAATCAACAGTATCATCCATCTCTGTCAATGCTGCTTCTGTCAATGCTGCTTCTGCCAATGATCCAGTTGTTCCCTTCTTAGTTGCAGAATTTAATAGTTCAGAAGCAATTCAACTAGGTACATTTAAAATACCCATTTTACGGCAACAGTCCTATTACAACTCAAAGAAATAGACACTTTAGAATTCCAGTAGAAGGAAAGTCTAAAATAATAAACTTTCAGTTAGCTCAGGATTGGTTAAAAGAAGTCTTAAGTGTACTTCAAAATTCACCAAGTGGATTTCCTGTCTTATTATATAGTGACTTAATTTTGCATGGGTTCCCAGACCCATTATCTTTATCTATTTACAATCTTAAGTCAACCTTCCAATTATTAACTCCTCAAGAAGGATAAGTTATGGAACTAATAATTAAACTTACTCACCCTCCTGTCAACCCCCCACATATCTTATGATTTACTTATATCCTATTACATTATGTGCAAACAAAATATAGTTACGACATTGCATGAGATTAAGATTTTTTATAACACGCCCCTGGAACGAGGCAAACCATAGTTTTCTTTCATAACATAACAGTGTCAGTTGTTAGATCAGACATGGCGAATGCATTAGAATTATTACATTTACACGACGTTACGTGCACCAGAAACAAATGTGGTCGAAGTTACTTTGATATTAAAAAGGAAATATTTTCTAAGAAGGGGGTAAAATCTTTGAAAACAATAGCACGGAATGCAGTTATCTCGACGTTAAAAAGTATAAATAAGGTGGAGGACTTGGAGCTACCTCAATCGTTGATGATTGACGTATCCCGAGCCTTTCTACCTGTAAAATTTTATACTTTTTTACGGGATTGTGAGGAACGCAATTAGGACCAGCCTGAACTCGCATTTCCGTGTTCAATGATTCCGTATACGGAGGAAGAAATGAAAAATGTTCTTTGCCGTCGAGATTTCCCCGGAGCCATCTTCTTAGAAACGCATATGTGTATAACACGTCAATCATTTTTAAGTGATGTTCCGGACCGCCGGGATTCTGGATGGCTTTCTAAAGGCTTCTGTGTCCAGTGTGTGGAAGAACGAGGGAGGTATAGGTCTCTCAAATTAACTATGGACCCTAGATCTAGTAATATTATATTGAACTGTTGGTGGTATGGCCAACATTTCCACTAAACGATAAGCTGGCGGAAAAATGTTCAGTGGCGTGTAGAAAAACATGGTGGAAAGATAAGTACATTTTCAATTATTAGTTTTAATTTAGTTTTAAGTTTAGTGATTCATTTTTTTTCTATCCAAAGATTATCTTAAGATGACGGAAGAACGAAAAAACTTAACGAATGATGTAAGAAAAGTCATTTTTAATGTTTTCCAATGGCTTGGTAAAAGGGAACAAAACAAAACAAAATTTGATCTAATAAAAATAACTTCTGAACTAACATGTTTTCCTTGGAGAACAGTGAAGTCTGTAATTTCAATAGGAGAAGGAAATAATGGTAATTTTAATTCACAGAAACGGAAACGAACAAAGTCAATAAATAACATTACTGACGATGACCGACATGACTTTAAGAATATCATTTACAATTTTCACAAGACCGAGAATTGTAATGTGACAATAGGTAAACTTTGGGACAAGTTAAAGGTAGATTTTAATTTTCAGGGTGGGAAAACTAGTCTGGCAAAAATAGTTAAAAACTTAGGTTTTAGGTGGCGTAAGACGAGAGATAATAGAAAGCTGTTAATCGAAAAATCTGATATTAGGTATGCTAGAATCAAATATTTAGAAAAAAATTAGAGAATTTAGGACTGAAGATCGACCAATAGTTTATTTAGATGAGACATATATTCATAGAGGCACAGAGACACACAGGAAAAGATTATAGCGAGGTTCAGGTAGTGAAATTATTTCAGTGCAATAGCTAGCTGCGCTTACATAATTATCACTCATACGCTAAACTTATAAATTTACTTGATCAAAATTACTTATTCGTAATATGATGTGGGAACGAGGAAAAAGGAAATAAATATTGGATGACGGAGAATTATAGGAAATGTAGGTTCTGTGGAGTAGGGGAGGATGAATGGGAGCATTGGTGGAGGAATTGCAACCGACTGGATGCGGAGGAGGACATCGAAATGGGGGTGAGGTGGAGGACGTGTTTGGGGGAATCAGGGGAAGGCTTAGAAGTGTTGAAAAGACTGAAGAAGAGACTGGAGGAGGCGGGGGAGTGAAATATGAATGTTTTGTTTTAAGTATTATGCCAAATAAAGGTTTTTTTTTTGATAAAAAAATTGTAAGAAAATTATATGTAATTATAGCAGTGCTTTATTAGTTATTACAATTATTTGCTTGAAAAGAAATATAGATTCTACATGTGTTATATGTTATACTAATACCATTTTTCTTGGTTTGAAGAAAACTTGTTCAAAACTTTTGCCCCACTTATTTTTTTTTCTTTTCATCACTTTTTTTTAACCTTTTTATTTTTTTTTTTTTTTACTTTTTGGGGGGGGGGGGTAGCTGCCTCCCTCTGCCCCTAGCTGGGTACGCCCATGTACCAACCTACACTCAGTAAATATGACACCCTATGATGTTATACGATATATGTATTGCTCTTTGGGGGTGTGTCCAATTGTAGGGCGTCACTTAATTATAAATTTCATTACAAGATTTTGTGTTTAATTATTAAGGATTGGTATTCTGCAGGTCCCAAGAAGCTGTAATTTAAAAAATAGAATTAATTCAAAAAAATATGTACATATATATTATGTTAGTCATAATTGCTGCGAACAACTTAAATTACTAATACAAAAAAAACTAATTTTTGGCTTCTAAAGGATCTAGACTAGATATGCTATCAAGTAACATTTGTTTAAGAAAAAAGAGAAAGAATTTTACCTTTTCGTTCTTACAATATCTTGGCAGCGATTGTAACAATGATCTAATTTTATCACTTAATTTTAAATAATAAATTTTTTGAAATATTTTTATGTGTGTTATATGTATAAACATAATGCGACATATTAGCATGAATATTTTCAATTTTGAAAGACATTTTTATAAGCGACGAACCCACTTAATAATATAATATGTATTTCGAATGTATACAGTCTGTTCACGGGAACATTCTATAATAGCTATCTAACTCGGTTAAATGGACAAACTTTGAGTAGCTTGCAATGCGCATTTCGCGCAATACATTATAAAACAAAAGAACATCGCGTTGCTAAGATACAAGCATAAGGATTAATTTTTTAAATTGAACACCCTGTATATTTTTGTATTTTTAAGTTGCTCTGGTTGCCTGCTATAATTAATAATTAATAGACAATTTTTTTAAGGAGTTAAAAAATAAAGTAATAAAATAATAAAATCAAAAAGCAAAAGAACTGTTCTTATCGATCCTCCTATTGTAGAATGTTCCCGTGAACAAACTGTATATGCAATATCGGTACATACATATTAAAAAGTATCATGAGTCATATCCCACGAGACCCATAATAAAAGGACTAATTTTTCTTGTTAATACTTCCAACTTTTAGCAAACTCTTCTTTATATAGTTTTAAAATCAAATGTAATTACGTTCGTCGAGATGTAATTAATCTCGCTTCATATTTTGAGAAGTTGTAGAGGAGTGAAGTTTCTGAATTTAGAAATAAAATCACACCAATTAAACTCCTCTGCTTCGTAATTTGCATTCTAAATTAGCTAATAACAAACTTAATGTGTTTCTAGAGATCCAAATTACGTTTTCTGTTGTAACAATGCGCACGTCTTTGCAAGGAAAAGGAAATTCTAACAAGGCGCTTTAAAACTTGATTACTGACATTATTTATTTTATGGTTTATGTAAATGTTACCTCACTATACGTATTGCTATGAAACCGATATACTCTTACGATGAATTAATATGCAACCTAAAAATAAATGTCGTTTTAAAGCATGCATGTTTATAGTATTTTTATCGTATAAATTAATTTAGGTTGTTACACTTGAAATAATTATATTTTTATATAATGCAATGTACAAACATAATAATGTTTTCAAAGTACTCGGTCGTTTCGATAAGCCCTTTGGTTAAAATACTAAGTAGTCAAGGAAACACCATAAAATTACCCCATTATCGCAGGCATTGCGTGTGTGTGTCATTGAATATATTTCTGGTGTTAGGTATTATGGTCAGTATTATGACTCGATCACAATACTGCGTCGTTATTCGGTTTTTATTGTTAAAAATTATTATGGAAATCTAATTTCTTTATATTCAAATATTTTTTACTACTATAATTAGAAAATAATTGCAAGTAATAAGTACACCCTTTTATGTTGTATGAAATAATATTTTGTTTGATTTTTGAGATATGCTATTCATTATGATAATTGCTACCATGGTACATGCTAGGAATGTCTTCTTAACAAAAGGTAAAATTTTATTGTTCAGGTGCAACCGTTTTTTATTTCAAAGGACATTTCTTTATTTTAATTAATCGTCCTTTAGTTTTTGAAAGTGAAAAAGTACGCGATTTGTCCTTAGAATATACTCCTTGTTGATTAGAACGACCAAACGAATACTTCTCTCTGAGACGTGAAAATGTGGACTTGGGCGATCTGTTTAAATTTAAGCACGAAAAAAGCTATAAAAAGAGGTCGATGAAAATGGGTTATTGGAAATGACATATTGCTGTGTTATTTAATGTTGAGATAAAGATTAATTATAGTATTTAATGATAAATATTAATTATGATACTTAATGTTAAATATTAATTATAGTACTTAATGATAAATATTAAATAAGTAATGTTATAACGTAACATTAAATGATAAGTCTTCTTGAACGGTATTCAAGTGATGTTATATTACTCTTGTCTTCATCTATAAATTATAAATCACTTGAATGATGCCATACATGGTAGGATCTATATATATATATATATATATAATCTATAATCCCTTCTACCCTTTAGGGTGTGGGTTATGATTTGTTCAGCTATGAACAAATTTCTTCCATTCTTTTCTGTTCCGTGCCAATTCCGCTGCTTCCTTCCAATTTTTGTTTCTTTTGCTAGTATCTCTGCTATTGCTACATCCCACGTCTTCCTTGGCCTGCCTCTTTTTCGGTTTTTTTAGATTTTCGCCTTCCAGATTCTTTTGACTGGTCTACTGTCTTCCATCCTTTGTAGATGTCCCCACCAAGCTAATTGCCTTTCTTCGATGTAATCTAGAGTAGGTTGTATTTCTAGGTTTTTCCTGATTTCTACATTCCTCATTTTGTCCATTTTCGTTACTCCTTTGACTCGTCTCAAATATCGCATTTCTGCCGCCTGTACTTTTCTTTTCAGTTGTTCCGTTAGTACCCAGGATTCACAACCATATGTAAGAATTGGTCTGTATATTGTCTTGAAAACCTTGATTTTAGTGCCTTTAGTTATTTCTTTTTTATTTATAAAATTAGTGCTCATTGTATAATAGAGTTTATTAGCTTTTTGTATCCATTGGTTGATATCTATTTCCTGTTTGCCGTTCCCATCTATTGTCACTCCTAGGTATTGGAAATGGTTCACTTGTTCTAT
>JAFFZR010017296.1:0-11927 GCA_018397195.1 Lethrus apterus | reverse complement strand
GAATGATTTATAACATTGACATCTGTCAAAATGACATTTAATGTATTTTTAAAGTTTTCATGGTTTCTAAGTCAAAAACCTAGCGTAGCGGCAAGAAAAGCACCATGCATCTTGGTTTTAAAATGTCATTGGTCCACATCAACATAAGGTTAATTGTCATAAATCTTTAATTATACCAAGTGCAATTTGTCATCATTTAAAGAATTAAAATATTATCCTTGTATGTGCAGAAAAAGAACTAAACGTATATATGATTTCGAGTGCTTGTATGATCTCTTTAAATCTAAGAAGCCCAGCAGCTAATAATTAATAACTTTTCTTTTCAAGGAACAGTATTATGATTTGCCCATTATAATTCCAGTGTCCTTAATACCAAGGATCATATCCAGCAAATTATTTAAAATAATTTAATTTTTTTGCTGCGTTGTGCGTCGGTGTAAGAATAACGTTGAACGAGTTTTTATTCGAACTCGTAGTCATTTTTAAAAAAATAAACATTTGAAGCCTTTATTATTCAAATAACATTTTCTAAACACGTTTATTTAGTTTGCATCTACCGGTAAATAGGTTTCGTAAATGTCTGCCCAAAATCGATTATTTTCTTCATCTGGGTTCACACTGGGTATTGATCGGTTTGTACCTATGTCTAGGTAATTAAAATTTTCGTTGGTTACCGGCTCTAAATTGAATTCGAAGTTTTCAGGTGTTGGAGTACCATATTTTGCAAAATTTGTCCAGAATCTCACCATGGTATCAATGGCCAAGTCTTCTACGCTATTTTGTTCTATGTCGACTGTAAAATAATTTTTAAATAAATATCCGAGTTCATCCGCGTGACTTGCACCTAAAAATTATATTTTTATTAAATACATATTAGCGTCAAATTCTTCGTTGAATATATTTGAAATTATACTTTTCTTTTATTCTTGAGCAATCAACCAATAAAACACTAATTTGTAATAAATATATTTTATTACAATTTCGAGTTTTATTGGTTGATTGCTCAAGAATAAAAGATAAGTATTAAATACATAATTTAATTATCGGATAGCTAGGAAAACTTTGCAAACCTGGATATGTAGCAGTTACTTCATGCAACTTTTTTAAAAAATTCAGCTGTGTGTCTGCAGAAAATCGGTAAAAGTATATTGGCGACTTCGACGTTTTAGCATGAGCCTTTGCTGCTCGATAAGCTGGGAAAGCGTACCTTATGTCTGTATTTAACTGTATGAAGGGTTGCATGTCTTCTGTCGAAGGTTCATTTTCGCCGTAATAAAAACGTTTGATTTTTTCGCTTAAGTAAGTGGCAGTCTCTGTTCCATTAACAATGCCTAGTTCACTGGGTATTATCGAAAAGAAATCTGTTATTATAGGTGCTTGACCAGTTGTGTATCTAGCAAGTAAATCTATAATAATGCCTTCGGCGTCATTGTAACCAAACATGATGGTCACATCGTTATAGTTTTCGCTTTCAATTAGATTCATTGGTGGTTCTGATAGGAATGCTGCTTCGTTGGTTAATGTTTCAACTGTAGGGCTTGTTATAGAAGGGTATGTTAAGATTAAAATCTAAAAAATAGTGTCATAATAATTTTAAGTTTTGTGTCATATAATATTCAAACATTTCATACTTGCACTTACTTGTTGGGCAAAATATATCCTATCGGCAGGAGTTTCTTGCAAAGTTTTTAACATGTCGTTTAAATTCTCAGTTTGTATTCCCAAAATCGTCGCTAGTAGTAGTCCATTGTTTCGTTGCGTCTGGCGCTGGGTAGCGACACCACTCTGAGCGACTGCCTTTTTGAAGAGGCCTATATCATAAATTAAGTATATCGAAACGGTGTTATTGAATAATACTGTTTCAAATACCTTTTGACATCGGTGATAGAACGTGAAAATGTACGCTGGCTCCTCCGGCACTTTCGCCAAAGATTGTTATGTCATTTGGATTACCGCCAAATTTTTCGATATTGTCTTTCGCCCATTTTAAAGCTAAAACTTGATCCTTCATTCCGGCGTTTCCGGGTACTCCTAACGTTTCGCTATCCACACTAAGGAAACCTAAATATTTTTAAATTAAATTAAGAATTATAGTTCTTATGAAGGATGTGTTATCGTTCGGAAAATATAAAAAGACCAAATATTTTTTGACTTCTAATAATACCCAAAGTCTCAAGCACGAATCTAGATTTGTGGTTCCAAACTTGTGGTTTTTAGTTTATTGCAATATGTTACTATAATGAATATTTTGCGAGCATAAGAAAAGCAAAGAAAACAATTAGTAGCAAAATGTAAGTACAGCCTTGCAAAAAAACGAAAACAAACGTAATTGACTTTAAGATAAATATTTCGATAATCTTTCAGATTATATAAAGGGCGACAATAATAAATTTTCCATTTTATACGCTAAAAAATAATTTATCTTTACATTTAAATGTTTCGATCTTAAAGTTAAACAGTATTTTATTTATTGAAACTTTAAGCAGACTTACCTTCAAATATTTTTATAAATCTATCTTCAAAAGTTTCATAATAATATGATATTAACAAAATCAGTAAATTCGAGGTCTCCAATAATATTAACAGTCAGTAAAGTCGAGATCTCTAATTTTTATAAACGACCATTTGCAAAGCTAATATATGAGGAAGACGTCATAATGAGCAAGAAATATCATTAAAAAAATAGAAAACGTTTACAGTTTGCTTTGCATATGAGTTACACAAATATTTTATATAAAAAAAATAAACAAAATATTAATTTACCGAAAATCCCAAGACGGTAATTTGTTACTACGAGAACAATGTCTTCAGTTAGTAAAAATTCTGGGCTATAAACGACTTGTTGTGCTGAACCCGTTGTAAAGCCGCCACCATGAATGAAAAACATTACTGGTTTTAGTTGATTGTTTTGATCGGTAGGTAACTGAAAATGCATATTTAACATACATTATCATTTAAATATATTAACGAATTTACCTCCGATGTATATACATTTAAATATAAACAGTCTTCTTCTTCGGAACCATTCTGATAAAGAAATCCCGGCTGATAACATCTTGGAACGTCTTCAGTTGCATCGCGTGTTCCATTCCATCCACCTGCAGGAACAGGTGCCTTAAAATACATTTTGATAAAGATGTTTCTTGCCGGTAATATTTTTCACTTATTTGTTAGTGAAACTTCACAAAAGTTTACACATATCTGTGACTTACCTTGAACCTTAAATGACCTATCGGTGGCTGAGCAAATGGAATACTTTGGAAACCATAAAATATGTTCCCCTTTCTATTAGTCATTGTTTTTCCTTTCAATAATCCTTGTGAAATTTCCACAACTGGGTTTTCTGCATTACAATTAGTTAAGAAATATAATGCAATAAAAATAAACACTCTTTGTAACATGCTTGCGGCTTTGTCGATGTTACATGAGCAATAAAAACTAATTTTCCATTTATTGTATATATAAAAAATTTATCATTTAACAAATGATTATTTATCTGATTATTCACAGGGATTGTGTTCATCTGATTTCTATCATCGATGATATGACACTTCACTGAGCACGTACATCGTACATTTGTATTATGTACTTATATAGATATAATTATAAATATACTGAATGTCTCACTTTAGACGGCGCCACCCCAGTATTTTTTGTATGTATTATCGATTTAAAAAATTTCTTTTTTCTGATTATACCCCTCACCAAATTGTACTTTTAGGGTATGTTGCTTTCTTTTACGGTAAAATGTTAGTCTACTATGATTTAAATTAAACAGCAATATTGAAAAAGTCGTTTTAGGGATTTTTTTATCAAAAAATCTTCTTAATAAAAGATGTTCAGAATCGTTCAAGTAAGCTAAATCCTAAATTTCATTAACCCAGATATTCCTGAACATTGAAAAAATTAAATTTTCCAATTTTATTGAAATAAATCTTTTAATAATAGTTCATGAAGTACAAAAATACCACAAAAGATTTTTTTGTGTTTGCTGCACACATGCTAATTGCCGTCCTATGTATAGGACGTTAGGAAAACGTATATAATAATAATAACTTAAATTTATAGTGTGTGATAGCTTAAAGAAACAACGAACATGCACTCCTACATCGCATTTGACACATATAGTTGTAGTTTTATGATGACAGAACCTGCATTTGGTACTGGTACTGCACTTGGTATGTACTGCTTGCAATGATGACGGCCGAAATAGGGCGCCATAGCCTCGTCGACGCTGTGGCATTTTGCTATGTTAGAATGTTTAATAATTTTTTTATTTATATGGTCAAAAAGTGGCCTCAGTTTTGCAAATTTGGCTCTTATCAAGCCGTTCATTGTCGGCAACATGAAAATTGCTCATTATGAAATCAAACCTATCGCTTGAAATGACGTCTTCGTGCATATGCGCTGAGTAATAGAATGCCAATAAAACATTTTATTTCGCGTAATGTAACTAATTTGCAGCCACTGCCTCTGCGCATTGCATATACATATATTTGTTTGTTGGACCATAAGTTCGAAGAATTCATCAACAAAAAATTTAGAAAATATTAGCGGATCTTCATTTTCATTACCTGAGACGTGAAAATGAAAATCTCTTGCAGGGAATGAGTTTGATATCCAGCTATAAATTTTTCTTTTCTTTGTTTGCTCTTCCTTGGAATCTGTTGGACGCACAAAATTAATCAAAGGTAATGCGTCCTCCGAGTCATAATCGCCCTGGTTCTCTATATTTNCAACAAAAAATTTAGAAAATATTGTTAGCGGATCTTCATTTTCATCACCTGAGACGTGAAAATGAAAATCTCTTGCAGGGAATGAGTTTGATATCCAGCTATAAATTTTTCTTTTCTTTGTTTGCTCTTCCTTGGAATCTGTTGGACGCACAAAATTAATCAAAGGTAATGCGTCCTCCGAGTCATAATCGCCCTGGTTCTCTATATTTGGATATTTATGCGTGCTTGAAATTTCAACATTAGCTCTTAGGGAACGTGGAGGTAAATTATTTGCAGTAACGACTTTCTCGTTGCCGGAATCTTCATCAGTCAAATCCTCTTCAAGCGGCGTCATTATAATAGTAGCATCAGGTAATGAAAAGTCGTCATCCCCAATTATTGCCAATGCTTCATGAAGTGTTAAAAATATAAATATAAAAAATATAAATGTGATATAATCATAAGAAAGCAAACATATATACCTAACGTCCTATATGTAGGTCGGTAATGTTTACGGCGCAAATTCAGCGAACTGATAGATTAGAATCCACATGAGATATATTTGATGGATATTAATTATTTTAAGGTTTAGATTTCTATATAATGGTGAAAAGAAAACTAACAAAATTTTTGTAAATACTCGCTCGACAAAATTGATGTCACTGTCGCACATTTTAGGTGAAAATCGATGTACAATTTTGACACTAATTTATAGCGGTAAAATAACTCTTAATGTTTCTGACGTTTTATCAAATCATGTAGATTATATTATGGTGGATGGCAGAACATATTATTAGTTTTTACTTTTTAAATTAATTTTTGAATAGAGCGTCCTTTACGAAGGACGTTAGAGACATCTGGGTTAAAAACAAAAAAAATTTGAAAATCTTAAAAAAATCTTCCAAATGTATACGTACTAATTTTGAATGAGTTGAAAATACTGTTATTTAAGAAATTAAGAATCGTTTTTGTTCTTGTATTGAATTAAAAGAATATAATAAAAAATCATGGCAAACTTGTAAGTTTATTACTCGAATTTTCAAACAAAATTTTCTAAACACGTTTATTTAGTTTGCATCTACCGGTAAATACGTTTCGTAAATGTCTGCCCAAAATCGATTATTTTCTTCATCTGGGTTCACACTGGGTTTTGATCGGTTTGTACCTATGTCTAGGTAATTAAAGCTTTCGTTGGTTATGGGCTCTAAATTGAATTCGAAGTTTTCAGGTGTTGGAGTACCATATTTTGCAAAATTTGTCCAGAATCTCACCATGGTATCAATGGCCAAGTCTTCTACGCTATTTTCTTCTATGTCGACTGTAAAATAATTCTTAAATAAATATCCGAGTTCATCCGCGTGACTTGCACCTAAAAATTATATTTTTATTAAATACATATTAGTGTCAAATTCTTGGTTGAATATATTTGAAATTATACTTTTCTTTTATTCTTGAGCAATCAACCAATAAAACACGAAATTGTAATAAATATATTTTATTACAATTTCGAGTTTTATTGGTTGATTGCTCAAGAATAAAAGATAAGTATTAAATACATTATTTAATTATCGGTTAACTAGGAAAACTTTGCAAACCTGGATATGTAGCAGTTACTTCATGCAACTTTTTAAAAAAATTCAGCTGTGTGTCTGCAGAAAATCGGTAAAAGTATATTGGCGACTTCGACATTTTAGCATGAGCCTTTGCTACTCGATAAGCTGGAAAAGCAAACATTGTATCTGTATTTAACTGTATAAAGGGTTGCATGTCTTCTGTCGAAGGTTCATTTTCGCCGTAATAAAAACGTTTGATTTTTTCGCTTAGGTAAGTGGCAGTCTCTGTTCCATTAACAATGCCTAGTTCACTGGGTATTATCGAAAAGAAATCTGTTATTATAGGTGCTTGACCAGTTGTGTATCTAGCAAGTAAATCTATAAGAATGCCTTCGGCGTCATTGTAACCAAACATGATGGTCACATCGTTATAGTTTCCGCTTTCAATTAGATTCATTGGTGGTTCTGATAGGAATGCTGCTTCGTTGGTTAATGTTTCAACTGTAGGGCTCGTTATATAAGGGTATGTTAAGCTTAAAATCTGAAAAATATTTTCATGTACTAATTTTAAGCTTTGTTTCATATTATTATTCAAAAATTTCATACTTGGACGTATGTTCTCTCTTTTTCAACTCATTCACAACTAACTTACTTGCTGGGCGACAAGAATTCTATCAGCAGAAGTTTCTTGTAAAGTTTTTAACATGTCATTTAAGTTTTCAGTTTGTATTCCTAAAGTCGTCGCTACTAGTAATCCATTATTTCGTTCGGTCTGAAAGAGAAGGGTACCAACACCACTCTGAGCGATTGCCTTTTTGAAGAGACCTATCATAAATTAGGTTTAGCGAAACGGTCTCATTGAATGATACCATTTCAAATACCTTTTGACAACGGTGATAGAACGTGCAAATGTACGCTGGCTCCTCCGGCGCTTTCGCCAAAAATTGTTATGTCATTTGGATTACCACCAAATTTTTCAATATTGTCTTTCGTCCATTGTAAAGCTAAAACTTGATCCTTCATTCCGGCGTTTCCGGGCACTCCTAACGTTTCGCTATCCACACTAAGCGAACCTAAATATTTTTAAATTAAATTAAGAATTATATTTCTTATGAAAGATATGTTATCGTTCGGAAAATATAAAAATACCAGATATTGTTTAATCATAATAATATGATAATAAACAAGGTCAGTAAAGTCGAGGTATCTGATTTTTATAAACGACTATTTACAAGCTAATATGTATATGTGAGGAAGGCATCATAATGAGCAAGAAATATCATTAAAAAAAAATAGAAAACGTTTACAGATTTGCTTTGCATATGAGTTACACAAATATTTTATATACAAAAATAAACAAAATATTAATTTACCGAAAATCCCAAGACGGTAATTTGTTACTACGAGAACAATATCTTCAGTTAGTAAAAATTCTGGGCTATAAACGTCTTCTTGTGCAGAACCCGTTGTAAAGCCGCCACCATGAATGAAAAACATTACTGGTTTTAGTTGATTGTTTTGATCGGTAGGTAACTGAAAATGCATATTTAACAAACATTATCATCTAAATATATTAACGAATTTACCTCCGATGTATATACATTTAAATATAAACAGTCTTCTTCTTCGGAACCATTCTGATTAAGAAATCCCGGCTGATAACATTTTGGAACGTCTTCAGTTGCATCGCGTGTTCCATTCCATCCACCTGCAGGAACAGGTGCCTTAAAATATATTTTGGTAAAAATGTTCTTGCCCGTAATATTTTTCACTTATTTGTGAGTGAAACTTCACAAAAGTTTATACATATTATTTGTGACTTACCTTGAACCTTAAATGACCTATCGGTGGCTGACCAAATGGAATACTTTGGAAACCATAAAATATGTTCCCCTTTCTATTAGTCAATGTTTTTCCTTTCAATAATCCTTGTGAAATTTCCACAACAGGGTTTTCTGCATTACAATTAGTTAAGAAATAAAATGCAATAAAAATAAACAGCGTTTGTAACATGCTTGCGGCTTTGTCGATGTTACATGAGCTATAAAAACTAATTGCCCATTTATTGTATATATAGAAAATTTATCATTTAACAAATGATTATTATCTGATTATTGACAGGTATTTTGTTCATCTGATTTATATCATCGACGATATGACACTTCAGTGGAATCACGTAGTTATTTGTCTACCCTTTATGACCGTGTAAAAAAGTCATAAAACTAAAAAAAATCTGAGAAAAATCGATGTGAAAATTTAATGTTGGGTGGGATTAAAGTATGGAATATTTAAAAAAAAAGAGAACTCAACCGGTTTTTTAAAAACCGCTGAAACAGGTCGATTTTATTTTTTTAAAATACACATTAATATGTGCGATTCACCTTTCGACTTTAATTTGTTTTGTAGTTATGACGTCATCACAAAAAATTACATTTTTTTAGTGGAAATCGATTAGTGATTTTTCTATTGACCGTGCATAAAAAATCATAAGGTTGCATAAAAAAAAATCGAATTTTTTTAGTGCAACTTTATGATTTTTTGCACGGTCATAAAGGCTAGAAAAATCACTATCGGTTTCCACTAAAAAAAATGTTTGTTGTCATTTAAATTTTTTTTTGATGACGTCATATCTACAAAACAAATTAAAGTCGAAACGTGAATCGCACATAATAATGTGTATTTTTAAAAAATAAAATCGACCCGTTTCAGCGTTTTTTTAAAAAACCGCTTGAGTTCCCTTTTTTTTAATATTCCGTACTTTAATCCCAGCCTGTATATACCTACATATAACTATATATAGATAATTATAATATTATAGTTATAATATAAGGATTTGTAGAATAACGATCGTTACAGTTACTAACAAATTAAATTATTGCAAAACACTTCTATACTGCAGAATTCGGGATAATCGGTTACAAATAAAACTTCAATTATGTCAAGTCGACGTTTTTTTATTAAGGCTTTTTCAAGACCTATATACAATTGACAATTAGAATTATGAGAACTAAAAAATAATTACGTTCTCGTAACTTTAATTGTCAATTGTATATAGCCTTAAGCCAAAGTCAAAATCCGAAACGTCGACTTGACGTAATTGAAGTTTTATTTGTTTAAATCATCATTCTCGTAAGTATCACATGTTGTATATTTAAGTATTTAAGTATATTAACAATATTTGAGTAACAAAATTTTAAATGTATTGCTAAATCAGATCGTGGATTAATGCGTGGTTTAGGCGTGGAATTGAAAAGTATAGGAGCGAAATTGTAGTATATGTGGAGAAGCGTTATGAAATGTAAAGCGATACCTAGTGTGGGCGGCATCAAAGTCTGGAAAATTTGGTTGAATGACAAGAGGATGGGATGGAAATAATAAAAAAAAAAAAAATGTGGATAGTAAGCGTAAATAATATTGTACATATATAGATGTAGATACTACTGTTACTTTATAATGTAGGAGACATTGCCCAGACATTTTTAAATTACATGACCATGAAATGGAATTCGACTTACTTATAAATGACGGATTGAGATTTTAATGTGGTACGTTAAAAAATCTTATTTTTTTCTAATTTTACTATTATGCAGATGTTGTTATACATTACAAATAAAGGTGAAACATACAGTCTGGATATTAAATTGAAAAACAAAATTCTTAAAATTATGTAAAAAATAAAATAAAATATAACTAAAAAATATTAAAGTTGCTGGTTGTTTGGTTCTCATTTCTTTTTAGACACTTTCACAGCTACCAATACTTTATGTAAATCTTGGAGTGTTTTTCTTATAAAGCATAGTTGTCCGGCAAAATCAGTTTTCTCGACATCCGGTTCGATATTTTTACGTGCGCACATATGCACGTACATATTCCAACATGATCTTTTAACGAGTATCATTTCTCGCATTTTGTTGATTACCTCCTCATATATTTGGGCCACAATGTTTTCCCATTTCAGAGCTCTAAGTTTACCGTCTTTATACCTCATTTGCAACGAGCCGACCTTATTCATTAGTCCCATTATCATTAGGGAGTGTATTTTTAGAAATTCGGCAATTGCCACCGTTTTTTCTTGCAATTTACTTTCGAGCTCGGCGTGTGCTTGTGCAATTCTTTCCCTTGCTTCTAAAAGAGAATCGTGTCTAAATATAACATCGTGTACATTTTTAAATTGCTGCTGCGCTGCTTTAACTACACATAGCAAATAGTCTTCGTACATTCTATGCATATAGATCCGTTTCTCCATTTCAGTTTTGATAATATGGCAGAATTCATATTGTTCCCTTACGTTCTCCACGTCTTTTTCACGCTCTATGCATAAGTCAATGTAGTATTCCAATCTTACTTTCGATCTTTGTCTTTTTTCGTCATTTCCCTTTACGAACTGGTTGAATTTTATAAAACTTCTCTGCAGCGCAACTTCCATTTCTCTTACTTTGCTCCATTCTGCATCGAATTGTATCCTAGATTTAATCGCCTGTTTTCTCTTTAAGGCCAAGTAATTATCGCTAACTTTCAGTTGCCGTTTGGCTTCGAGTTTTCCAAATGTCGATGCTTTAGTCGCTTTTTCCCAGTATGTTGTCGGTGTGGCAGTGTGTTTATTCTGTTTCGAGACGATGTAGTCAGCTGCCGCATTTTGAGGTAAAATTTTTGGAAACGTTAATGGTTGTGTTCTACTTTTGTTAGCCATGTGCTATGCCAATAGATTGTCAATCTGACATTCACTGATAATCTTATTCGTGTCAATGCTATCTTTATAAACGCAAAAAAAAATTCAAACTGTTAATTCCTCATACGAGTTTAGTTTGTACACACGGCATGTTTAAAACTAATACCTAATTACTAATACATATTTAAAATTAAAAATTAAAAAACAATTTACAGGTACGCCGGCCTGAAAATCAATTTTCTAAAGTATCTTTATTCGGAATTGTAACAGAAAGGCAACTAGCAAATGTTAAACATTCGTTTTATAATGTGCTCAGGTACTGTTTGGTGTAGAATGGGGATTTATTCGACGATTTGTTGTACATTTAGTTCAAGAATAAAAAGATTAGTATAAAATAAGTTATGATATTTGACTTAAACAATCTTGAGACGTTTTAGTTTGCAAATTCAAGAATAAAATAAATTTAAACAATTACAACCAAGAATATGACGATAATGCTTTATACAGGCATTAGTGCGATGTTCTTCGATATCTCCGTTGTTATGTAAAATACAAAAAATATTTTAAGACAAAAGTTTTCTGAATTTATGGTCTCCACCTCCTAAAATTATTTTCAGTTATACGGACTGTTTCGTTTGTGCGCAGCCACGAACAACTTTAAAATTTTAAATGGAACACCCTATATATTATTACATTTTTGAATTCCCTGGGTAATTCCAATATAAGTTTGTATAAGATAATATTTATCTATGTCTACTCGTTTTTAAGATATTTGCATTTATTCGAAAATTTTAACAGCTGACTGCCTGCGGCAAAACGCCTATAGTTCAATAACGAAATACAGCAAGATCATAAAATTTTATGCAACGCTAGAGGGATCTTTAGTGATAATAGTACAAGCATTAGAAATTCGATATGTATCACAACATACTTAATAAATCTTCTTCTTTTTGAAACAATTGAAATGCGGAAAACTTAATTTTTTTAAAT
>JAFFZR010017294.1:0-12139 GCA_018397195.1 Lethrus apterus | reverse complement strand
ATGTTTTGCTAAATGTGGAAGAAACCCCCAATACGTCTTTAGCTAAAATTGCGCAAAATTTTGGGACATCGAGAAAAACCGTCATTGCAATTCTGAAGAAACATAAGTACAAGCCATACATCTCTTGTAAAATCCAAGCATTAGAGAATAACGACAGAGAACGAAGAATCAATTTTTGTATTTTTTTTTTTTGAATAGATCAAGAGAAGATTTTGCATTTCATATATCATATTATTGAAAGCTAGGAAGATTTCTATCTGGATAACTTGTTTCATGGCTTACTTAATTGCGTTTCACTGTGATCATATTTTAATTGATTTTTACGGCTACGGTTCGTGCAAAATATGATTTTATTATATCGCTGTGTAGAATTCGAAAAAAAGAAAAAAAAAGATATGTTGCCATTTAAAAAAAAAAAGTTGACAATCGTTGTTCAGAGGCGCTTCACAATAAAACATATTATTTACTGCCAGTTTATAGCGGGCTTTGAACAATTCAATGCGGTTTTTGAATTTTGAAAATCGGATGACTAATAACAATGACGTCATCATAATTTTTTTTAAATTTCAACCCCCACTTTTTTCTTCTGTTTTTAATAGACCTTCTTACTACTTAAACGGTGATGTAAAACAATTGGTACCTTACATAGCATTTTTTTTTTTTTTTGAATAAATGACATTTAAATTTTTTCTTTTAAACAAAAATTTTAATTTTTGTAAGAAAAAATTTTATTTTTTTCAGAAGAGTTCTTATGTAAAGAATTAATTCGGTAATCACCACTTAAACATCAAGGAGATCTATCAAAAGCAAAAGAAAAAAATGAGAGGTGTCATTTAAAAAAATCGATAATAACGTCATTGCACCTTAAAGCTTCACTCTTCGTCTTAGATACATAAATTACTGTTATTTGCTTTAATTTAGAATGTTTACGATTATTATTTCTACTAAATTATAACCACTGACGATCTGAAGTAAATGTGTCATTTATTCAAAAAAATTGTTATCACCGTTTAAGTAGTAAGAAGGCCTATTAAAAACAGATGAAAAAAGTGGGATTTGTCATTTAAAAAAAATTATGATGACGTCATTGTGCAAAAACAAATGACGTCATTCCAAAAAAAATTAACGTCAGAAGACGGCATTTCAAAAACAAAAATTGACCTGTCCGAGCGATTTTCTTAAAAACATTATAAAACGGTGTTATGAATTTTGTTCCAAACTTTATCACCACACTGTATAACTCAATTTGACGCAAACTTAACAAATAATAATTACAGTTTGAGTGGTTATTGAGTTTAAGATCATTCATCAGACTGCTTAAGTATAAATGCACGGTTAATTTTTTTCGTATTCGTTCGGCACGCTTGGTTGCGCCGTTATTTCTGGACGCATACAATTCTGCTCGTTAGGAATTACGGCTGAAAATCCACCCCATGCCCCGATCGCGGGCGTACGGTCACTCGGCTGAAACTGAAAACAAAATGTTTTCGAGAGCTGAAAAGTCGGGAATTAACTTCGTATACAGTCTTTTATTCGGCCCCGTGGATGCATAAAAGAGTTGTTAATTTGGTTGAAAACTCGCGCACTGTGCCCTTCGGCCATTCAACGTTCATAACGAACAGTTGACTACGTTTGGTGGGTGCAAAGAACTCGGTGCCGAGTGGACGGATGCCTTTTTTCGTGTTATTTTTTAGTTAATTGCCGGTTTATGTACCGCTTTGTGCAACGTTTAACTCTAACCGGCACCATTTCATTGCTCTAACTCTAACTTGCCGCGCCGCGTTTCGTTTGTCCTTTTGGCGTTTTATGACGGAAACGTTCGACCCGGTCGTTTGACACCAAAAGTAAAACAAAAAACAACTGGAACAAAAACCACCGACGATATTTACTTTCCGAGTACGGAGTTTTAATTTTAATTAGTTAGAGTAATATCGGGCGTTTGTTTTGGCCGAATGTTTGAAATGTTCAAAAAGCAAATTTACGACACGACGATTTTTCTCAATGTAAAGGCTGTTATAATGAGTACGGATCCTGAAATTTTTCACTTTGAATTATTCAATAACAGAGATGAAAAATTAGCTATACAATAAAATTTACCACATCTTTGCTTATTGTAAAGGATAAAATAGTTTACGAATTTTGGTGATATATTGAAACCGAAAAAATTTTTGTAATTGTAGATATTTAATATATTTCAAAAGAAATCTCTGGAAAACTAATAAAATCAGTCCTAATTATTAAATAATAGTTATTTTTGTCATGAGCCCTTTAAACAGGTCTTTAAAGGCAAGGTACGAATATTTAAATAAAAGTTGACAAACGCTGTCAGTAAACGTTCAACAATGAAATGGAAAGGAAGAAGGAAATTTGGAAAGAACAACAAAAAAATTGGAAAGTGGAAACAGTTGTAATTTTGCCACATGAGGTTACTAAAAGGAATGAAAGAGGAAACTTATAAGGTTTACGAATAGTGAAGTTTCAAGCATGTGAGAAGGGAATTTAAGAGTATGAATAAGAGAATTTTTCATATGTGGTTAAATTTAATTACGTTTATAAATAAACTGTGGGGATTCGCCACAGGAAAGAAGAAATATAGGTATAACTTTAAGTTCTGAAAAAAAATAAGAACTTAGAATCTGAGAAGAAAAACGTTGATGTCGCAATACAAGATATATAGGTTCATAATAAGCAGAAATGTTCTTGAAAATTGGGGAAAACTACATATTATGATAATCCTTTTCTAAGGCAAAAGAAAAATATTACATTTTTTAACCAATTGTTGGAGACAACAAAAAATTAACTTTTGTGTCTTTAAATGGAACTATTTTTACGTGAATCATTTAGAACAGCAATTATTCCCCACATACTAAAAATTCGGTTTTTCAAAAAATTGAAAATATCTAACATTTTGATGATAACATTATTTTTTTTACGCAATTGTTTAGAAGATACGAAGCAAAATCTTTTACGTATTTTAAAAATCCTATTTTTCAAAAATTCAAAATTTATTTTTTCTCTAACAACATTCAATAAATTCGTCGATTTTAACTACACCAACGCATGCAAATGAATTTATCATTAGTTCAAACCATACAGTACACACGCGCACACCCTTCCACCCTTTCGACTGCATACTTGCTCGCACGAGAAGTTAATTACGGCGGATTGTTTTGCTGTACCCCAAGAGCTCGAGGGCATTTTAAATTGGTGAGTTAACGTCTGAACGTGCACGTTAATAAAAACACATATTCCTTAACGCGCCCGTTAATCGTTTTTGTCGTTAACAGATTGACTGAGGTGAGATTCGGTCGAGTTTTAGTAGCGCGTTCATGTGTTTTTCACGCCTCGTTCTTACTAATTTCTTGTTAGAGGCGCGTGGTTGCGTCTCGACGCTCCAGCTCCGCCAAATAATGGGATTTTAATGATTTCTGAAATCAATTAGCTCAATTATCGTATCGTATTGCGATCGCAACACGATTTATTGATCTGGAAAGACTTTCGAAAATTATAAAAAGAATCGACAGTGTATTGAAAAAATTGACTTCATATTTTTCAATTTAAAGTAAAATGTTAGAGAAAGAACGTAAATATATGGATCATTAAAAATAAATAAAAGAAGTGGAGATGGGAAGAATAAAGAGGAAAAGGCCAGAAGAGAAAATATAAAATATTAAATGATGATAGTGACAAATTCTTTGTTATAAATTAGGGTTTTAACGAATATTTAAGACTTACTTAATCCTGAACCTTTAATACTATTTGGTTATTGGTGAGTTGGGCTTATGGGTTACGGCTGCCACAGGGCTAAATGGGCTACAGCCCAGAGGGCGGCAATTTTCGTCCCTCCCGTGCATTTTGTTATGAAGAAGGGCGCATTATTGTTAATATTCCACGGGCGCCAAATTATCTTAGGAAGGCCCTGGGCTGCCAATGAAATAAACAATAGCATTCGTTTATTTCATTTTCTAATGTTTCTTGATCATTTAAGGTTGCTCATAAGCAAGTATAATTACCTGTTCCATGGACACTCGGTTCACTTTTATGTTGTTTCCCTTCAATTTTTCCTATTACCATTGTTTTTGTTTTTTCTTTATTTATTTTCATATTTTTTTTCTTAAATTCTTCATTATATACTAAGATATTCTCTTGTAGTTCTTTTTCCGTTTCTCATATTATAATGATATCGTCAGTCGATGAAATTAATTTTGATTAAGGTTCGTTCGTTTCTCGTGTTTCAAATTGGGTTTAATCAACGTATTTTCTGAAATAATTTTTTAAGTAAAACCAATAAACAGCCAAATTGAAATACGACAAAAAATAATAAACCCAACCCAACATCAGCAAACTGGATTGGGTTTAGATGGTTTGTTTCGTTTAATTGGATGGCATTGCTATGTTGCCTATGAAACTATGCCACCCAAGCCAACACGATCCCGTTTGAAATTACTGAGCTATTGCTATGCCTGAGAAATTATTCGCAGACAACATGCAATGCCATCCAATTAAACGAATTAAACTATCGAAACCCAATCCAGTTTGAAATTATTGAGAGTGAGTTGGGTTTATTACTTTTCGTCATATTTCAATTCGGGTTTGATATGAGTATTTATGTATTTTTGTTCGATCACTCACTCATTTTAGACAAGGTAATCCTGCTTAAAAACAATTCAAACCTTTAAATCAAACCCAACCCAACAATGAAAAAAAAAACACCAAACATTTTTCTAACCTACAAAAAACAAAAGCAATTCAAAGACAAGGAAAATGTTTACAAAAATAACATTAATTTCGTTATGCCTATTCTATTTTATTAAACTTTCACTTTAGCGCAGTTTTCTTAACATATTTGTCATTGAAATAACGTCGTCATATTGAATACAGCACATATTTAATTTTAGAAATAAACGCAAACATTTCTGAAAAAAAACCAACGAAATTTCGTCTGAATAAACACCGAGATTGCGCGTACATAGACACATTTCGAAGTAACGGCTTCGTCGTCTTTTTCCGGTCATCATTAAGGCCCCCGAGCGAAATCCTCCATTAGACACAAATTCGACAGTAAACACTCCTGAAGCTCGATTTCTACGCGAGTCTATATGATTATACAAGATTTTAAATAAACGCGACCTCCATTGTAACATTTACAAAGATAATGCTTGGGCAAACACTTCGGTCGCATACCAACCAAGTATTCGTCAAACTCGTCGAGGATTTGATTTTCCCGGTGTCCTTCGTAAATATCGAGTCGAATATTGATCGTGCGGCGCGACGCTATTCTTGCATCTGACGTCTAGTCGATTCTCTCAAATTAGAATGTTTTTTTTCGCGTAACCGATTCTACTTGAGAATAATTGCTTTGTATTTTTTTGTTGATATTTTAATGGAAAATGCAATAAAAGACTAATTTTCTGTTATTAACGTCGAAGAAAACTACTAGTAAGTACAGTTACAAATTATAGAATATACAGGTTAATTCTGAAATAAGTTCCACTATTTTAACAGGTAATAGCTGACCATAACCCAACCACAAATATGCAAAAAAACGGTCCTGTTGAAGGGTGTATTGAAGGGTGTGCCAGAATTATTATTTTTTTAGTTTTGAGTAAAATATGAAAACTCCGAAGGTTGTTTTCCAACATTTCATTTTATTCTCGCCAAAGGAAGTTGATTTTCAACGCGCCGCATATTGGACACAGGGCCGTACTTAGAACCGAATGCCCATACAAAAATGATATTTTCCGAAACATTAAAATGAAGATAGAACCGCCGTTTTTGCGGATTTGTGTTTGGGTTAAGGTCAGTTATCAAATGTTGAAATAATAGGACGTATATCAGAATGACCCTGTATGTGTGAAGTTATAGGTACATAAAACTCACGAAATATGTTATGAAAAAAAAATAATAATAATAATAATGAAGCATGTTGTTGATTAGATGAAGCAAACCGAACGACATATTGGTGGTAGATATTAATAGATTGGAACTTTCATTTTACAAGTACTTTTATCAATTCAAAATGTTATCCAAATAAGTTCTTAAAATTTGGACAAGTGGTGAAAGGGACTCAATGGAAAGAAAAGAAAAAAAAAAGACATCACTACATAACAGAAAAAGGAAGATCTAATTCAAAAAAATTGTTTCTCAAAAAATATATATTTTTAATCTGATATTTATTTGAACTTTTTTCTCCAAATAAGTTTTAGATTTTCTTCCTTCAAGAAATAAATAGATTTTAAGAGAATATATTTCTCATATTGATACTAGAGTGCTGTTGTGTTAGTTATAAAGAGTAGAGGGTCCAGCATTGAGCTTTGAGGTATTCCATATTTTGGCGAATACTGAGTACTAAATCTTATAGATGTAAGAAGATTTACGTTTATTATTATTTTTTATACATTTTGTGAACTATGCTTTCATTGAAGTATTTGTCCATTATATGATTTTATAGTTAACCATTTTCAAATTTAATTAAAATAATTTAATAATTAACTTGTGTGTGTTTGAAAAATGTTTCATTTTTAATTACTGAGTATTTTGCTACATTTTAAATGCGTTTTTCGTCATTTTCAAATCCAATCCTACTAGTAGGTATTGATTACAATTTTGCAAAAAAAATATCTGTTTAGTTTATAATTTTATTTTCTTGGTTAGTTTGGATTGATAAGGAAGATCGTTAAAGATATTGAAAGAAAAGGGTCGTTTTGTTTTTGTTTATTTATCCTTTAGTAACCTGTAGAAAGTCAACTGAAGCATACAGCCTGTTTGCAAAATAAATGAACAAATCGAAGCTAACTTCATTCGAAACGTAACAATTAAAGCGGTCGGTTTATATTGAAATATTTCAACGAATTTTTCATTAGGTACTTGAATTTCCAATTACGGACCAGATATTTTTTTACTTTTAGAATACTAGGGCACAGTGACTTTGATTTACAGCTAATAATAATAATAAATAATGAGAAAAATCGCAAGAAATATTACCTATAGATTTGTAATGTGCCAAATATGAATTGATTTAGGTACATTTTAGCCTCGATTTTAGCATTTGATGTCATTTGGTTTAATTTTTTTTTCTTTTTAGGCTCGATTGCAAAAAAATTTTGGAAAAACAAATTGCTTTGGTTTTTTTATTCTTTAGTAACCTCGAAAAATTATCATAAACTAAAAAAAAAATATCAAGAAGTATTTAAATTAATTTACAGATACATTTTACACAAAAATACATTAGTTACTTAATAAATCAAACAACAAATTTTTACAACGTTCTGGATTACAAATTCCTACAATTTGACGCGAAAAATTTTAATATTTTTCAGAAAAAGCACAAATATTAATCCGTGATAAATAACGATATCGATGAACACGGACGGACAAAATATTTAAAAATGCAAGGTGAACTTTCAATAAACAATCATTAATGTTTTTTTTTTTTTAATATTGTAGTTTTCAATTCAATACAAATATTTATGGTATTTAATAAATTAAAATAAAAATATATTTTTTTAAATTGTTGAACATTTATTTTTTTATCTAAATAAAAACTCATCATTAGACAGACAGTGACAATGACAATGAATTGGATTAAATTAACTCCTTTTTAGAAGATCTAGTTATTTTCTTGCGCTTTAATTTAAATATTAAAATCAACAAAAATAAAAAAAAAATCCATCTATGAGAGCAAAATTAAACAATTCAAATACTTGTTACTGCGATCGCTTTTTTAATTTAATTTTTTTGTTGTTGTAATAAGAAACCGCAAGTTCGTTAACTTTTAATTTTTATTCAGCACTCTCTCTTACTATGGCTTCGCCGTACAGCTCTGCAAAAATTTAAATTCGAGATCAACGTGATTTAAAAGTGCAAGAGCCGAAAGTTCTGAATTAAAATTTTTGATTTTCACAAAATTTCTTTTTTGATTGTAATGGTAATTCTTTAATATAAATGTAGGAGTTTCCTTTATTTTAAATACTAACTTTATCAATATTTTCTAAAATAAAGCGTAATTTTTTAGATTTTCTTTCATTTTGATTTTCTTTGAATGAGTATGCAATTCCAATACGAAAAAGAAAAATAATTATAGACTTAAACTAGTAAAAATGTACGTTTTTAAAAAAATGTTTAAAGATCTTTTGAAGATTTTAGATTAGTGTTTGGTTAATCGGATTCAATTTGTATCTTGAATAATAAAAAAAAATTATTGAAATCAAATATGAAAAAATTTTTCGTTTTGGATTTTGTAGATTTGTTTATCTGGCATTGCAATATTTAATGTGTAGTAGAAAAGGGATTATAATCCAACCCATAGATTCACAAGTTTCGACTGAATGCATTTTTAATTAGAACATTTTTTGAAATTAATTTATCATGATTTTCTGGATTCATTATTTAAATTTAAATTTCCAAAAATCTAAATCTAAAATTGGTATTTTCTTTAAAATACCAATTTTAGATTTAGATTTAGATTTAGATCATAAATTGAATCCGAAAGAATAAAAAAAAAAAAATTAAAATTAAATAGACAGATTTACTCAAGAATGTTGTTTCTTCCTATGGAACTTTCCAAGCAACATGCCTATATGGTATCATTGGTACCTTAAAGAAGAAAAATTGCATACGTATATCAGTATCCATAAGCGAAAGCAAATCTTAGTAAGTAACTGGGAGTATAATAATTTTTTTCTGAGTTCTAAGTTCTAGAAACTTCTCAATGCTGAGATTTTTGATTGCGGCACTACTAATTTCCAAAGCAAATTTTTTCAATTTGATTCGTATTTGCGACACTATGTCAAGTTCACAAGCAATTCTTACATCAATTTGTGTATTTTTGTGAAGTATCAAAAGTACAAGTACCCGCCACGCTCAGCCGTTAACAAACCGTCCGTTCGCATTATTCCGGTTATTCGTGGGGAGTATGAGTCGATCCTGAGTGCGTGGTGCATTTATACGGAAGCTCCGTTAACGAGCCCTGCGTGTGTATCGTTTTCAAGAGCCATTAGCGGTAAGAGTGAACGACGATCAATTAAATTCGTTTGGACCGCAAAAGGGCTCTTCCGAAACCAGCAAGAGATGGTAAAATCCGTTTAAGTTTAAGGCGAAGGGATTTAATGGAATTTGTATTCGATTCATTCATGTGCACTCTAATAAGAGTAATAAGAATTATTTGCATTTTAGTCGTACTGTTATAATCAGAATTATGATTATATGATTTTTGCATAAGTTTTTATCTACAACATTTCAAACGCAAATCAGAATCAATAACTACGCCCAATTTTGAATTTTCAACTAGAGGTCATTTAATCTAGTAGATTTCCATGACCATCAACAGAACAATTTATTTGCAATCAACGTTTTTCTTTTTGAATAGTTACTAAATGATTAAGATGACTAATGGCATCATTATATTTGAAAATGAAGTGTAAATAATAAACAAGGTGGGCCCTAATATTGAGTCTTGGGGAATACCCGAATTTAAATATTTGCCAATCAAATACATCGCCATCTAATCCTAGTTGTTTCTTCCCATATCGAAAAAATAAAACAATTGCACTGTTACAAAGGCTTGAAGGATTGTAAATATAAGTTTGTGGTCAACGATATCGAAAGCTTTATTAAAAGTACAGGAAGCGTTAATATTTTGTCATTATCGACTCGTCGGAAGAATATTGGAGAAAATAAGGTATTGTCTTCAAAATTTTTTGATACAGCTTGAAGGATGGATAACTGGTCTTAAATCTTTATATTCTAAGAAAACCTTGATCTTTGGAATAGATTTTTTCCAACAAACTTTCCCTGATAAAATGATTGATTATGATTAAGGAATGACAAATGAACACAATTTAATTAATGTAATGGAGATACTGATGACAAAACAATAGAATTCAACTTCAACTTCAACAAAATTTAGCAAATTTCAAACTGATCCTTTGAGAATTTTCAGACGCATTATTGACGTCCTTTAGATGATCAGGAAGGGAAACATGATTATTGTCCGTTCCAGATTCCTTTGGAAGTACCTATTATTAGGCGGTCTATAGTCAAAATATACCGTTTTCTTGACGTCAACAATCGTAGTGTAATTATGCAAGGTTTTATAATATTCCAAATTTTTCCGAAATTTTTATTTAAAGAAATTTTGTATTAATTTTCCTCATCAAATTTTCTTTAAATTTGGGAAGTTGAGGCATTATATTTAAAAACAAAGTGTGTGTTTTTTTTATTTAATAAGTTTTGATTACAAAATACACACGTGTTAAAATATAAGGACGCAAATTCCCAAATTTAAAGAAAAACTATCAACTTAAACAGATTCAAATTTTACCTAATATTTGAAAATTTCATATGGAGCGTGATAATTAAATCTACGAATTTTGAGTTCTACTTGAATAAAATAAAATATTTTGTACTTACTTGGACTGGAAGGTTCAGAATGTTCCCCGGCGGCCGTCGGAAATGTGCTCCTATGTACGACGCCGGCTGGAGAGACTCCAATGTCCTGTGGAGTAGAGGTCGTTTCAGAAGCGACTCCGGCTTGCGATCCCGGAAACAACAGACCCAGTTCGCGTGCTTCGTTTTCTTCTTGAGCTTGTTGACGCCGTAAAGCCACTTGTGCGGCCATGACACGCTGCCGTTCGGCGATCAGCGTGCATTTTGCGCACGCACAGTCACGCCACCTGCAGTATCGTTTGTGGCCTTTGAGAGCGCTGACGACGCCGTGATTACGACAACGGGCGCATTTAGGTGTCCGTTGGTAGCGTTCACTCGCCCGTAAAAAAAATGCCGGCGGTATGGCGCCCAAGACTGGATGTTGGGACATTAACGCCGACATGTCGACTCCGTTTCCCGGAAGGCTCATTTTGATGTTTGTTCACAGATTAAATTCAAGCGCATAATACGAATCGCACCGCACCGACGTCCGATTACCGTCGCTTCCGCAACTGTTATAACAACGATCACGCCGTCGTCGACGTCGCCACGACACACTTCGAATTCCGCTCCTACAGTAACGTTGCACTGGCTACTGTCCCAAAACACCGTTGGTCGCCCGCGATCGTTACATGAGCCAATGGGGATCCGCGGGCCGCAACAGGCCGCGCCCACATCCGTTCTAAGCTCCGCCCGTCCGGGACGATATATTTACTGTATTATAATGACGGGCACAATAGGAATACAAACCGAACCGGTCTTGAATGGCACACACATTATATACGCGTTTGTGTATGTGGCCCAACTCTCCAATTATTGTTTGTGCATATGTGTACGAGAAACACGCTCTCCCCCCCTCATCTTTCCTTCGCTTTATTGTTCGGATACTTAATATGTAATTTATTATTCGTTCGTCTATTGTCACTGTTATTTGGAATGGATATCTCTTTTTAAACTGACGATGCTGTCTGAATTTATTGATGTGGCGAATGCTTATTGTTCCCAGTAGCGGATTGGTACGTGGGGCCCCAATACAATTTAAAATACTTCGCTGTTTTTAAACTTGAAGCACCAAGCTCAATTTGGATAATTTTACCGAAAAATGTTTTTATTTTCAGCTTTATTTCTCGATTTTTTTGGTTTGATTGTTTCAATATATTTGAACCATTTGAATCTATAATAATTCTCAAAAATGTTGTTGTTAAATTCGTTAAATAGAAAAATCCCAATTCCGTACTCACGTTTTCCTATAGCGACCATATTTTATTTATCCCAAAAGAAATGTAGGAAAATTAAAATTATAATTATTTATTAAATTTTTCTTTATTTGTGCAATGATTTTTATGACATAATATATTAATTATTTTATATGTATACAGGCGGTTCAAAGTTATCTGTGCACTATTGCTATTTTCGTTATTTTTGGAGCTACAGAGTCCGCTGATTACAACGGTCCACACAAAAAAACAATTGCGCATCACATTTCAGAGCCAACTCAGATAATTAGATTTTTTTAAATGGAACAGCCTGTATATTTATGTAGCAGTCGGTAGAAAATGAAATTTTGCACAAAATCTTCTTATACTACTATAACCCAGAAATTAAAAACAAAAGAGCTACGACGACATTAATACAGGTCACCGCACATGTGATAAGTTTGTTAGTAGAGAAGCTACAGTGTTGGTCAATACATCAAAAATGTGTAGTTTTTTCT
>JAFFZR010017293.1:0-12168 GCA_018397195.1 Lethrus apterus | reverse complement strand
TAAAAATACGCTAAAAATTTCCGACTTTTTCCGTGGATTTTCCAAAAATTTTCTTTCATACAAACCTTGTCCTGACAATTACGAACACAACAAAAAAAAAATCAGCCAAATCGGTCGAGCCGTTCTCAAGTGATGCTCCGTCGGACATTTTGCAAATTCATTTTTATTAATATAGATTATCTTCCAATCCGAATTTGATATTTTAATTATGCCTTCTTTTGAAAAAACATTCCTACTTTTGAGTTTATTGGTTCAATTTCATTTATTGCTGAGATTGTTCGATATCCGAATACGAATCTGAAATAAAAGCTTGCTTCAATCTATCGAAGTTGTTAATCGATGTTTTATTCTTTTCTGTTAGTATTTCTGCAGCATTGTTAATATTATTATTTCTGTTGAGTGTCAATGAAATTCATATTTTATAGTAGTAACTTTGATATTGTCTTGGTCACACACAGAATTGTGTTGGCAACATTGAATATATGTCATATAGAATAACGTAACAAAAAACTGTATGTCCATGCATATTTATATATGTACTTGTATTTATTAAATATAATATACAACAGAAGTTTGTCTATACCAAACTCATTTGTTGCAAATCACTGGCAAGGGTACATTTAATACGATATTTTTCATGGTAGCAGAACGTGGTTTCTTCGTGAAAACCTAAACAGTGAAGAAAAGTGCGTATAGAAGAACGACATACAAAATGGAGGATGAAAAATTCCTCTATTTGATGGCAAGAATTATACAAATTGGAAGTTTAGAATTTCAGCTTTGCTGGACGAGCACAATTTGTTGGAATGCTTAAAAGAAAGAAATGATGATGATTATAAAGCACCCGAAGAAGCTACAGTAAAAGAAAAAGAAGAAATTAAAAAGAAAGTAGAAAATAGACTTAAAGATGAAAAGAAATGTAAAGTGATATTAATATCTAAGATAGCTGACTCACACTTGGAATTAATAAAGGACAGGAATACACCAGCAGAAATGTGGAAATCATTAGAGAAAGTATTTGAAAGAAAAAGCATTGCATCACAAATAATGATCAGGAAACAGTTGCTGACCCTGAAACTAAATGAGGGGGAGAAGTTGGATAGTCACTTTATAAAGTTTGATAAAGTAATAAGAGAATTAAGAGAATATGGGGCAAAGATAGATGAATTAGATGTCATATGTCACCTATTTCTCACGTTACCGAAGTTGTATGATGGTGTGGTTACTGCACTGGAAACTGTTGCATCAAATAAACTAAATATGGAGTTTGTGCGAGGTAGATTATTAGATGAAGAACTCAAGCACCATAAAGAGGTACAAAAAAATAAGAAAGAGTCGACAGAAACATCAGCTGCATTTAAAGTAACACAAAAATTTAAATTCAAGTGCTACAATTGTGATCGATATGGGTATAAGAAATCAGATTGTAAATTTAAGGAAAATTTAAAAAACACTAACGTTCAAGAAAAAGGCCATTCGTCCAAAGAAAATACAGTTACATTTGTTGCTACGAATGAACACGTAAGTAATACAGAGTCATTAGAAATTAGTCATTGGTTTTTAGACTCTGGTGCAACAGAACACATGACAAATAAATTAGACTTAATGACAAATGTTATTGCATTAGAACCTCCTATAAAAATTCAAGTAGCAAAGAATGGTGAGTATATTCTTGCTACAAAGAAAGGAACTGTCTGTGTGACTTCATCGGTAAAGGATGAGAAAGTAAAATATGAAATTACAAATGTGCTATACGTACCAAATTTGGAATCAAACCTACTGTCTGTACGTAAGTTGGAATCTTTAAACATGAAAATTATTTTTGAGGGAGGTAAAGCAAAAATTTATAACGGCAGTAAGGTGGTAGCTGTTGCAGAAAATAGAAACAAAATGTATCAGTTACAATTCATAAATGAAAAAGAAAAAGCAAACATAGCAAGAACAAAAACTGAGAATACTGCATTATGGCACGAACGTTTAGGACATGTTTCGGTTAAATCATTACGGAAAATAAAAGGTGTAACTGAAGGTATTACAGGTGATTTGGTAGATATACAGAAAGTGTGTAGTATATGTGTTGAAGCTAAGCAAACAAAATTACCGCATACTAAAACGAGACCACCTACAAATAGACCTCTTCAGTTAATACCTACTGATATATGTGGGCCAATTACACCAACATCCTGGAATAACAAGAAATACCTTTTGACTTTTATTGATGATTAGACACAATTTACTATAGTTTATTTATTAGAAAAGAAAAGTGAAGTGGTAGAATATTTCAAAGAATATGAAGCTTATGCAGCAGCACATTTTGAAAGAAAAATATCGACTCTCAGATGCGATAATGGAAAGGAATATGAATCAAATGAGATGAAACAATTCTGTAAAACAAAAGGAATAAGAATAACGCATACAACCCCATACACACCACAGCAAAATGGTGTTTCTGAAAGAATGAATAGAACTATTTTAGATATAGCAAGAAGTTTACTACTTAGATCATCATTGGAAAAGGATATGTGGAGTGAAGCAGTGTTAGCTACAGTGTACGTAATAAATAGACGAACAACTTCATCGTTAGTAAATGAAACTCCAGCTGAGAAATGGTATGGTATAAAGCCAAATCTGTCAAAATTAAGAATATTTGGCTGTTTGGCATATTTACATCTACCCAAACAATTTCGTGAGAAGTTTGATTCAAAGGTGGAGAAATTTATTCATGTTGGTTATGCACCAAATGGATACCGACTATGGGATGTTGAAAACAGAAAAATAAAAATTGGTTCAGATATAACTTTTGATGAAACCAGGTTCACTATAGAAAATGAAGAAATTTATACAGAAGACAAAATAACTATCAGTGAAGACAGTATAAATCAAGAAATAGAATGCAAAAATGAAAAGAATGAAAACAAGAAGATGCAAACAGAAGAGAACAGTGAACAAGAGTATGTCACAGAAAATGAAGAATCAAAAGAAAAGGTAACAAGAATTAGGAAGGAACCAAAGTGGTTGGAAGATTATGAAACTTATATGGCTCTAAGTGCGATAAATTACATAGAAAATGTTCCACAAACTATTGAAGAAATAAATCAAAGCATGGAAAAGGAAAAATGGTACGAAGCTATTGAGAGAGAAATTAAAGCATTGGAGTCAAAAATACATGGTCGCTAGTAAGAAGACCAGAAAATAAGGAAATAATTGACAGTAAGTGGATATTCAAAATAAAAAAGAAAGAAAATGGTGAAGTGCAGAAGTACAAAGCAAGACTAGTAGCAAGAGGTTTTATGCAAACAGGAGTTTTTGAAACTTATGCACCTGTAGTAATTACATTAAGAACAGTTTTAGCTTATGGAAATCAGTTTGATTTATTTTTCCAACAAATGGATGTGAAAACAGCGTTCTTAAATGGAGATTTGAAAGAGGAAATTTATATAGAACAACCCGAAGCTTATAATAAACATGATACTAGTTACGTTTACAAGTTGAACAAATCACTTTACGGTTTAAAACAGTCACCACGATTATGGAATGATAAGTTTAATATTTTCATAAAAGAAAAAGGTTTTGTAAGAAGTGAATCAGATTACTGCTTGTACACAAAAGGAAATAACTATATGAATATAGTAATAATACTGATATTTGTATACGATATTATTATTGGAACTAAAATTGTTGACAAAATTACTTCAGTGAAAGTTTTTTTTAAAAGAAGAATTTGAAATGGAGGATTTTGGTGAATTAAATTATTTCATTGGCATGAAAATTGAGCGAAATTTTGAATAAGGTATCATGAAACTCAGCCAAAAGAAATACTTGGAAGATGTGTTAGTGCGTTTTCAAATGACGAATTGCAAAACTGTTAGCACACCAATGGATTCAAACTTTAAGTTCAACAATACCAAGGATCCGATTTTCAATAAACCTTTTCGAAATTTAGTGGGTAGTTTACTGTATGCAGCTATTTGTACAAGGCCGGATCTGAGTGTAAGTGTTGGTTACTTAAGCAGAAAACAACATGAACCAAATGAAGAATTATGGGCAAATTTAAAACGAGTGCTAAGGTACATCAAGGGAACATTAAATTTAAAACTAACATTTATAAAACGCAAAAATAGTGAAATACTCGAAGGTTTCGTCGATGCAAATTGGGGAACAGACGAAGAGAGAAAGTCCACAACAGGATACATTTTTAAAGTGTTGAGTGTCAATGAAATTCATATTTTACAGTAGTAACTTTGATATTGTCTTGGTCACACACAGAATTGTGTTGGCAACATTGAATATATGTCATATAGAATAACGTAACAAAAAACTGTATGTCCATGCATATTTATATATGTACTTGTATTTATTAAATATAATATACAACAGAAGTTTGTCTATACCAAACTTATTTATTGCAAATCACTGGCAAGAGTACATTTAATACGATATTATTCAATTTCATATGGACAATTAAATTTCTTCTGCATTTTATTTGTTCGTTGGTTTTCCTTCACATATACGTAGACTCCAACTAATTCACTTTGTTTTGTTTAACATGTTGATCAAATCTTTCTTTTGCCTTTTCTTTACTTTGCTGAATATTTCCTTTCACTTTATTGAAAATATATTTCATTTTGTTTGCTGTTTCTTTAATATAATTTGTTTGTAATTCTTCTTCCGTTACTTTAATCTTCTTGTTCATTCCTTATATGTCCAAATACAATTTCTTCAGGCGTATACTTTGTTGAACTGGATTTACTTGTATTGTAGGCCTTAATAATATATGGTACTCCATTTTCTAGTTTTTCTTCAGGATAATCCACCTGATAGCATCTTAAAGAATATAATAACGTTGCATGAAATCTTTCTACTGTTCCATTCGACTGTGGATGTCCAACTGAACTAAATGTTAATTTAATATTATAGAGTTTCGTTAAATCTTCCATTAAATGATTGTTAAATTCTCTTCCCATATCAGCATGTATTCTTCTTGGAATGGGGAAATGTTGAAAATATTTCATTAATTCATTAATTATTGTATCACTTTGTTTATTCTTTATCTTATATGCTTCTCCAAACTTTGAAAAATTGTCAATAATTGTAAATAATAATAAGTCATTTTTAACTTGTAATAAATCAATACTTATATGATCGAAAGGTTTTTCAGGAGTTCCAGTTATTACTAATGGATAATCATTATTTTTCCTTCCAGTCTTTGCTTGGTTACATGTTCTGCACTTCTTAATAAATTTTTCTATTTCTATTCTCATATTTGGCCATACAAATTTATCTCTTATTTTTCTGAAGGTTTCATTTATTCCTTTATGTAAAGATGCCTTACTTGAATGATAATTTTCTATAATATTTTTCCTTTCTTCAACTTGTGGTATGGTAACTATATCTTTGCATATATTAAATTTTATATTATTTCCTTGAAAAATAAAGCTTAACATTTCTTTGAATGGTATATGTCTGATATCATTTAAATGGTATTCTTTGTTATCTGGTAATCTTTCTTTAATTAAATATAGTATTCTGAAGGAATCTTCAATTCCTAAATTATGCAAATTGTTTGTAATCAATTGAATTAGGTGATATTTCCTTCCTTTTTGTTTAATGCTGTCTCTAACTGTTAATAAATCTTCCAAGTTTAATTCTTTGTTATTTATGTAATTAACGAGTATATCTTCTTTAATTTCTTCAAGATGAGAAACATTTTCATCGAATGGTATTATTATAATTATGTCCTTATGTTCAGTAAACATTAAATTATCATTTGTTTCTTTTACTGCATCAAAATCTCATAAGTTTTTTGTTCTTTTTTATTCTTCAAACACTAAATTCTTTTTCAATTTAGTAGCTTCTTGTAAATCATTGTCAATTATTTCTTGTATTAATTCTAGTTCATCTTCTTCTTCTTTTGTTAATGCGTTTATTCTTATTCGTGATAATGCATCTGCTTTTAAATTTTTCTTTCCACTCTTGTAGTGAATTTCATAATCATAATCTTCTAATTTCAATCTCCATCTCATTAATCTTGAACTTGGATCTTTTATTGAAAATAACCATAACAGAGGTTTGTGGTCAGTGACTATTCGAAATCTTTTTCCATAGACATAGGGTCTAAAATGCTTACATGCCCATACGATTGCTAAAAGTTCTTTCTCTATTACTGAATATCTTGTTTCTGCTCCATTCAATGTTCTTGAAGCAAACGCTTTAGGTTTATCTTCTCCTATTATTCCTTGTGAAAGTATTGCTCCAATGGCAAAATTACTAGCATCCGTGGTAATAATAAATTCTTTGTTAAAATCAGGATATTGAAGTAATGGTTCTGTTATTAATGCATCCTTTAACTTCGTAGATGATTCTTTACATGTATATATAGACACGGCAAGGTAAGTATACTGTTTTCCATGAACACCGGTCTACACGAATCTATCCGTTTTAGACCATCGATATTTCTGACGCACATTTTTTGCAGGCCGAATATTCTCAGCACATCAACGGATGCACCTCAAAATACAATCCCATATCGCAGCCGCGATTGCACATAAGAATAGTAAACACTTAGCGCGGCAGTTCTATCTATCGAAGAGACAACAGTACGCAGCGCATAAGCAAACCCAGATATACCATGTGCCAGACACTCAATATGCGCCTTCCAGTTCAGCTGACTGTCACCCCACACTCTTAAAAATTTTGTATCATCACTAAAGGTAAGTTCTTTTTCTTTGAAATATATTGTCCTTTTATCTTGCTTAAAGTAATTAAACTGAATAAGTTTTGTTTTGTGTAGATTCAGTTTTAGATCATTTTCCGAAAACCAATCCTCGAACTTCGTGGCAGCGCTAATAACTTCCCTTTCAGTATCACTACTACTTTTTGACCTTATGACCACCGAATTGTCATCTGCATAAAGAGTCGTAAGGTGGCACGTCGTTTGTATATAGAAGAAAAAGAAGCGGACCCAGTACTGAACCCTGAGGCACACCTCTCTTTATGGTGCTCCAGTCCGAAAATGCTGCTATACCTGACGCATCGTCGACCACACGTTGCTTTCTGTTAGTCAGGAAGGATTTGATTAAATTGAGTGATATACCTCGAATACCCATACGCTCCAATTTAATATAGAGCTTAGCATAATTGACACAATCGAAGGCCTTTGATAGATCCATAAACATAGTTACTGTTTCGTTGCCATAATTTATCCCCTTCAATAGTTCTTCCAATACTTCATATCTAGCCTTTGTAGTTGTTTTATTTTTCATGTAACCGTTTTGTCTATTTGTTATGATATTGTGTTTTGTATATATGACTTTCTCATATATTTTGGATATGTTTGACAGTAGGGAAATAGGCCTGTAGTTTTCTATGCTTTTTTGTCGCCTTTCTTATGTATTAATTTAATTGTCGAGTATTTCAGTAATTGAGGATATATACCCGTTATAAGAGTTTTATTTATCAGGGGCTCTAAAATGGTAGACAAGATTGAACTGCGGTAATTCATTACTCTCATGGGCACCTCATCAAAACCTACTGAACTTGTGGCTTTCAAGTCATGTATAATATTTTCTATTTCGATAGATGTTGTTGGCCTAAGAAACAATGTACAAGGTTTGTACTCCAAAAAATTGTTGTTGATCACCATGTTTTGTTCCATATCTCTGCATATGTCAATGAAGTAGTTATTAATATATGACAATGTTTCATGTTTATCAGTACATTCCTCTATATTAGTGCCCTGTTGCACCAACGCTAATTAGTTACTCCCCGAGTATTTTTCCATAGAAACAATTATTGTAACAATATTCATGACAATTAATCGTACCTTGGTGCAACTGGGCATAAGTCTTTTAATAACAAATTGACATTGCTTGGTTTCCGTGGTGATTTGTTTGACTAGATGCCATATTGCTCTAGATTTATTTTGCGAGTTATTTATGAAATCACTATTTGATTTTTTCTTCTGAAATCCGATCTCCTTTCTTAGTGCACTAGAGTAATCTTTATAGACCTCCGTATTTACTAGGCCCCGTCTCACATCTTCATACATCTGCCTTTTTATTTTACATTTATGTTTTATTTCTTCAGTTATCCATTTCGTTTTTTTGCTGTCAGTATTTTTGATAATTCTTTTCCGACAAATTTCATCCAAAATACAGAGTAAGGAATTATGAAAAGCGTTGTAAGCCTCATCGGGATCTAAAACGTTCACCGCTGTAGACCAGTCAATGGAATATAGATACTCCAATATTTCATTTAGGTGTTCTTCGGTAACAACTCTACTTTGTATCATTTGATTATTTTGTGTTAGATCATCAACTACAAAGCTCAATTGTTGACCATAGTGATCAGACAACGCTGACACGACAATTTTACCTTTAAAATCACTGACATTCGTAAAAATGTTGTCTATTTTTGTTGCAGAATTTTTAAAAACTCTTGTAGGTTCTTTTATAGTGTGAACTAAACCATAGGACCCTAAGACATCCCGCATTCTCTTGACGTTACTACCCATCTCTCGCTGAAAGTCGATATTGAAGTCGCCCGTAACGAGTAATTTGCCATTATGGTTTCGACAAACAGTTTGCAACATGTCTTCCAGCACAAAAAAAAGGAATTTATGTCTCCATTAGGAGGCTTGTATATATTTATTACTACTATGTTAGATCCCAATATTTTTATGCTACTACACTCAATAACAGATTCGATAATTTTATATTTCAGGTTCTTATTTTCTACAAAATCTATATTGTCAAGAACGTTTATGCAGGAGCCGCCGCACCGTCTAGTTTCCCTACTGTAACACGAAGCATTAACCTAACTGCTTAGCTTCGCTAATTTAGTCAGACTTGGATCTAGCCAGTGCTCCGTCAAAGCAACAATCTGTATCTCCTCCTCAATGCCGCTCAATAAAATGTCTATGTCGTTTATTTTGTTCATCAAACCCTGTATATTTTGATGTATCATTGTGAACAAATTTTGCGTTTTACCTTTATTTTTTATTAATTCTTCCTGGCGTCTACCGGGGCATGCTCTCGAAAATTTTTATATTGTTTAATTATGGCATTTTCCGGCCATAGATTTTCATTAAAAACTTCGTCCCAATGTTTTTCCGGAATTGCAATTTTAAAAGCAGCAATATCTGTATTTTTCATCTATATTATCGATTGTTAATAAGGTGTCACTCACTTTGTTAGCATTAGCACATCCGCTGCAGAACCACCTGACATTCATCTTTGCTGATTCCAAGAACTTCAACTCCGATGGTTTATAACTTGTACACGAATGATGTATTACCATTTTACAAAACTCATTATTACATTTTAGAATTTTTACATCTGACGCTAACTCAAAACTTGATAAACACTTTTCACATTGATTACCTGTGTGCCGCCATATTCAACATTTGCTCATGTTGCTTAGTCAGTATTTTTCTTTCGATTTCATTCAGTTCTTCATTTAGACTCACCGAGGAACGTATCTTTGATAATAAGTCTTTGATTCTTTGGCAAAAGCCTCTGGGAGTTTCTTGATTTTTCTGGCATGAGGAACTTAAGTCTCGTAGCAAAGCTTCTCGAAAGTCTCCGAAATGTCCAATTAATAAGTCTTTAATTTCCTGCCCGTTTTCTAATCTTCTTGCAGAAATGAAGCTCCTTCCCTTTCCTTGTAATTTACTTTTTATTAAGAACAATACCGTTTTTTCTTGGTCTTTATTTATTTCGTCAAATACAAAGTCGCATGCTTCAGTGAAATCGTACAATGTCGCTTACTCTCCATCATAATTGGGTATTATATCTTTTATTTCTCGAAGTGAAAATGTGTTGTTGCTGCTACTTGTGGCTTCACTTCCACGCAACATTTTTTATAGTATTCAATTATTACAATATTAAATCGACAATGTAAGACTTCTTCAACAATAAAATAGTGCACAAAATCAAAGCGATTTTGACGCAAGTAATAATACAACAAATGGTGCACATGCAAAAAGAATTGCAATTGTACTCACAATAAAATATGAAATATTAGCATTTCCTTCGACAGAGGATCGACGATGAACACTGATCTCTGAAGATGGCAGAGTGTTCTCTCGACGATTCCACTGTTCAGGACTTTGAAGTCTTCTTCCTTTTCTTCCTTCAACACCAGCTCTTCCAATCTTGCCAATGGGTTACGTTGACAAGTCGATCTTCGAAAGCTTCTCCTTCGTCTTCACCTCCGATGGATTCACTCAGAAGTTTGGAACCGTTTCTTCTTTTTCGGATCCTCTTTGGAATCCCACCGACTGCGCCAATGTTAGGTTCTTTTGTCGCCGGTGGAGGTTTAAAAAAAAACTTTTATTTAATATAATTTATTTTTAATGATAACTTGGTTACACTTTCGATGGAGGCTTTAACTTATATTTTACAACTTCTTAATTATAACTTCTATTTTCTATCACTTAATATTTTAAACACTTTATACAATATTATTTATTTATGCGACCAGTGACACTGTACGGAGTCCCTTCTGCTTGGTTGTTAAAATGGGACTAAATTAAGGCTTTTGCTAATCGACTTATATACTATGATGAACGTCTCTTCGTGACATTTATTTAATTAGCAAATGAATTAAGATCACGTTCAAGGTATCATATTACAATTAAAAGTATCATATTACAATAATTATGACGCATCATGACGCAACCCGCGACCATAACAGGTATACATATAATCACTTACATCTGGAATACAAACAACTTCCAAAACGAAAGTTTGTAAAGAAATTAAAAGCAACATTTGTGCACCCACAGTTTTTATTTTGTTGTGGACTTGGAATTGTACAGATTTTTGAAAATTTATGGTGTTTAAACAATTTTAACTTGTTATGTACCAATGTTTATTTATGTATCTTCATTCGCTATTTAACGACATATTGAATTTACTTCAATTTTAATTCTTTTGAGAAACTGACATGTTGTACACTTTTCTAAAAATTGAGCAAATAAAATATCTATCTATCTATAAAACAATGTTTCACAAACATCATTGATGAGATACATTCGCACGAATACTGTGCACAAAATTAAGTTTCCTTTTCAAACAAAAAGATATTGAAATATCTGTTAACGCATCAAATGCTAAACACCTGCAATTATAATCCTTTGATGCTCGACTCGAACTAACACAATGGAAAATGGAAATTTGTTTATTTCACAATATATATACATATATGTATATACAGGATCGGGATCAATATCTTCGGTAAACGCATCTTCAGTTTATTTGCGCGGCAAGTTGTGATAAGAATTGCTGGAGTAGAGCTCTCAGCAAATATGAGTGATCGAGTAGGTGGCGATGTATTTACTTTTCATTAGTTCTGTTATGGAGGACATGATGACACACTTTACAATGTTTTTTTTTTTGTCGAATTTCTAGTGCATTCGCTGGTTTATTGTAAAGTAATTACACTAATTACATATATGACGACATAATCAACATAATATTATCGCTATCATTCAACCATATGATTTTTTAATACATTACATTATATATGTCGTAGGCATATTGTAAAATCGGGCATATTACAAAATGCCTAGGCAGTTTGTGAAAATGCGGCACATTGTACACGAAAACGTCAGTTTACAATTTGACTACAAAGTTTCAGGCATTTTGTAAAATGCCAGGCATTTTGTGAAATGGCAGCAATTATTGTTTTATAATATGACTTGATTTGATTATCTAATGTTATAATATGCCTAAGTTTTTCAGAAGTATTTGTACATTGTATACACTTGCACTCGTATAAATTATTGTGTTCAAAATTAAAAAGAGTTCTCTTTTAACCAAACATGTTTCATTTTATTATTAGTAACTAAATCTACACTAAACATAATACATATTTCTAAGAAAAACTATAAAAGATAGATTTTATCTTAACGACAAGGGATAAACATACAGCGAAAATTCGTTTTAATGCTAAGATAAATATAAAGTTGTTACGCGAATTTTTCAGTTTAAGTTTTGCTTCTTAAAATTTAGTCAAAATATTGCACTTTGACGCCATCTCGTGGTCGTTGTGGAATGTCCATCTTGATTGAGATCTAATTTTTGTTTCCGTTTTCAACGTTCGAAATTCGATTTGAGAATATTCATCGTTTGCGTTATTATTATTTCTCATGTACTAGGAATATTT